>VUQI01048370.1:14470-32339 GCA_015106735.1 Paratilapia polleni | reverse complement strand
CGCTGCACCGGTCCGTCATGGTGAAGAGAGAGCGAAGTTCTCAATTTACCGGTCGATCTAAGTTCCTACACTCACCTACGGTCATGAGCTCTGGGTAGTGACCGAAAGAACGAGATCGCGGGTACAAGCGGCGGAAATGAGTTTCCTTCGAAGGGTGGCTGGCCTCTCCCTTAGGGATAGGGTGAGGAGCTCAGTCATTCGGGAGGGCCTCAGAGTAGAGCCGCTACTCCTCCACATCAAAAGGAGCCAGCTGAGATGGCTCGGGCATCTGATAAGGATGGCTCCTGGGCGCCTCTTGGGTGAGGTGTTCAGGGCATGTCCCACCGGGAGGAGGCCCTGGGGTAGACCCAGGACACGCTGGAGGGATTATATCTCTCGGCTGGCCTGGGAACGCCATGGTGTCCCCCCGGATGAGCTGGAGGAGGTGGCTGGGGAGAGGGAGGTCTGGGCTTCTCTGCTTAGGCTGCTGCCCCCGCGACCCGGCCCCGGAGAAGCGGAAGAAAATGGATGGATGGAAACTGGCATTTGTAAAATTCTGGGAATCCTCCTACTTCTAAAACAATCAGGACTTCATTAATTTGTTAGATGTTATGATGGAGGTCATTAATCTTCATTAAGATTTTCAAAGCTGATAAATTCTCTGATCTATCTTTTTTTTCTGTTGTGTGGTAACAATATCAAAGATATCAAAGTGCTTCCTGCTTGCTGTTTCCACCCTTTAATAAATGGCAGTTAAAGTTAACAGTCGAGATCTGGAAGACACTATAGGCGTCCTCATCACATATTAAGAGCAACATCTGGATAGGCCAGAGCTGATTTGGAGGCAAATGCAAAGCTATTTGGCTTCAACCATCAAAGGAGCAGCGCAAGATGAAAAGAATACCTTGCCAAGTGTTCGACAAAGAAGAAGAAGACATTTTCAGATTTGAAGTTGTGTAGCACCAAGTATCAGGGATTCTCGAAACAGATGTCTGGCAGTCAGTCAACAAAGTGAAACAGAAATAAGTCTTGCTTCTGCAACAGGTCAGTGATTCAAAACAGATCTCAAATCCACAGTGAACTACAAGAAACACAAGCTGCAAAACCTGTGAGGATCTTAAAAATGCTGCAAGAGGGCTTCAAATTTCAAGTGATCTAAAGGAAGAGGATGAAAATTCTTAAGAAGAAAAACTTTTAGAAATACATACTAAAACAATTTTGTATTAAAACAAATAATCTTTGCTATTTTTTTTTGCCTGATGTCCACATTAATTTGGTATTTTAGGACCCTTAAAATGCAGATTTTTAGAAATGCTTGTTCACCCTCTTTCTGCAATTCTGAGATTGTGTTTTAGTCTGCAAAGGCAGAAATTCAGACCTCCAGAAATATTTACTTCACAAGTTGGTCAATACTAAGATTTACTAATGTATCATCTCTGACACTCTTAAAGACGATTTCCCGACCTGTCCCACAAACGCCTAATGAGGCAATTAAGGGCCAACGAGTGAGAGAAGTTGTTTTGTAAGAAGAGGGTGTTAACACTTTTATATATTTCATACTGTAAATGCTGGTTAATTTCTTTTAATTTTAAAAATGTTCAGGAAATTAAAAGGAACACTTAAAGCTCTGTGTATCCTGCAGGTGTTCTATTTACTTATTTCACTTCAAAACTCAACAATATAAACACTATTTCTTTATATAATCATCAGCATCATTTACTGTGTGTTATCCATGCTGAAAAGAAAACTTACAAATTCCTGTTCGTGGTTGTTGGCAAAGAAGTGCTGTAGTCTGCAGGGCCAGTCCTCCCGCCGTCGCAGTAACCCGTAGATGCTGCGGGGTCCACACATGTAGCAGTTCCAGGGGTCTTCTTTGATGGCGGCCACTGCCGAGCCAGCTCCAACCAACAGATCCACGCACTCCACGCAGAAACACCTAAACACACACACAGCAATTCATCGTGACTCCTGTGATTGCATGTCTTTTTTAGTCTGCTCGTGAATATGTTTTTTTAGTAATAATTTCTCACTCAGTTCTTTGTCACCTGTAGACTGGACCAACAAAAGTAATGATGCACAACATAGTTTAGTTTTGGCCCAGTTTGTCTTCAAACTGGATCATAAAAAACAAACCAGGGGTTGTAAACATGAAGTTATAAAGATCAGCAGGTAACTAATTTTAGTGACTATCATCCTGTATCATCAGACTGATCCAAATACTCTCAGGAGATCATGCAGAGATATAATTAATCTTATGAGGAACTCTACCGCTTCAGAAGGTACAAAGAACTAAGTGCTTATGAGTATTATTGCTACAAACTGAGACTAGACATTCTATATTACAAACTAGTTGGGCAAATGGGAAAAATTGCATTTATCATTATTAATTTGGCATTACTGTAAGAATAATATTTCATTTAAATACCACTTTTTTAATAAGCTTGCAAGACACTTCTGAAGTGAAAGAAATCAACAGCAACCACAGTATATACATGCAGTATGTCTATATAAAATTAAAGTTATGGCTCCACATTTATTTGAAATAGGGGCTTCAAAATAACCACAAAATAAACCCGCCCAGATTCAGTCTATGATTACTGCCAAGTTGCAAGACTTGCTTGCAATCACTCTTTTACACTCACAGACTTGTGGCTGGTCTGTTTGGTGGTTGCTTTTTAATGGAAAGTGACCACTGATTATATGGATATGTTGAGTCATAGTAGACTTTGCCATTTTCCGAAATATTTATCACATTTCAGGAGCAAAGGAAAGGACTTCTTATTTACATGTCTACCTTTAACTGTGGAATCAAACATGTAAGCCCACAAACCATTTTTATTATAATTTAGTCACTTTATGCACAGTCAAGTTGCCCATGTTGGGTTAAAAAAAAATCATACCAATTGTTTGCTTCTACCTTACGGTTCTAAATTTATACAAATCTTCTGACATCAAGTCAGAGTAATGAGGAAGCAAAAATCTAGAGGGTTAGCTAAAGCAACCAGGTCCAGAATCTTCTGGGTGCTTTCACACCAAACGTGGACTTTTTTGAGCTAAATACAGTTAAATTAATAATTTTCTGCAAAATGCAGTCATGTGACAAAGAACGTTTTCACAGGATGGCATATACAGTCCTGTAAAAAGCTAAGTACACCCTCACTGCTTCCATAGGAAAACAGAGGGTAAGTAGCACCTGGGTGCTGCTAATCAAATGCACTCGATGAACTGATCATCAGCAAGTGTGAGCACCTCTATAAAAGCAAACATTGTGCCAGTTTGCTGATCTGGAGCATTCAGATATGTGTTAACACAATGCCAATCTTCCCAGGACTGGACATCCCAGCAAATTCACCACAAGCTCAGGCCGTGCAGTGCTCGGAGAAATTGAAAAAAAACAAAAAAAACCAAGAGTTACATCTCAAACTCTACAGGCCTCAGTTAGCATGTTAAATTTTAAAGTTCATGAGAGTACACTTAGAAAAAGGCTGAACAAGTATAGCTTTTTGCAAGAGTTGCCAGGAGAAAGCCTCTTCTCTTTTAAAGAACACAGCAGCACGACTTAGGTTTGCAAAGTTGCATCTGAACAAACCACAAGACTTCTGGAACAATGTCCTTTGGACAGACAAGACCAAAGTGGAGATGTTTGGCCCTAATGCACAGCGCCACATGTGGTGAAAACCAAACACAGCATATCAGCACAAACACCTCATACCAGCTGTCAGCACGGTGGTGGAGGGGTGATGATTTGGGCTTGTTTTGCAGCCACAGGACCTGGGCACCTTGCAGTCATTGAGTCGACCATGAACTCCTCTGTATACCAAAGTATTCTAGAGTCCAACGTGAGGCCATCTGTCCAACAGCTAAAGCTTGGCTGAAACTGGGTCATATAACAGGACAATGAAAATCTACAACAGAAAGGCTGAACAAAGGAGGAATCAAGGTGCTGCAATGGCCCAGTCAAAGTCCAGACCTCAACCCGACTGAATTGATGTCCAGGACCTTAAGAGAGCTGTGCATAAACAAATATCTGTAAACCTGAATGAACTGAAGAATGTTGTAAAGAAGAGTGGGCCAGAATTCCTACACAATGATGTGAGAGACTGATAAAGTCACGATTACTTAGTTTCCTTAGTTTTTCACGGGATGCTGTCCTGTGAAAACTTTCACATGACTGGATCTGACTTTTTCCTTTCCTGCTGCATATCACTGGGTTTTCATTTTTACCTCTAATTTTTCTTTATTTGTTAAACAGCTTTGGGTTGAAGTTCATTATCATTACTGCTGATGTGTGTTTGCAGTAAAGAAGTTAGAGCCCAGATGCCAAAATCAACTGTGTACTCTCCATTCAAATAAACAAATCCCTTCCATATGAGCCGTCTGCCAATAACGAAAGTAATTTATCACATTTAGACAGTCATAGCTAAATTGTTTCTGTACATGTGAAATCCAAACCCTTAGCAGGACCCGACTGTCCTGAAAGAAGCTGCTGCTTGCCAACGCCAGACACTGACCTACAGCAGTTGTTGTTGCCACACATGAGCACTTCCCTGCCTCCACAGCAGATGGTGCAGTAGGACTGGTAGCCATCATCGTCATACTGGTAGGCGCACTCCAGGAATGAGTTCTGCCGAGGAACATAACACAAGTGTTTTCTGTTTTGTTTTGTTTTCCACCATGGAGAAATCTTGTGTTTCTCCTTCTGTTCATTCAGTTTATTTTTACATTTCTGTGAAATACATCAGATTACCGATATTTAACCCATGTTCCAATAATATTGTCATTGATTCCAAAACAACTAGCGGCTAGGATTTGCCCACTGGGGAAATAAAACTTCCACACATACTGAGTGAGATATTTGTTGGTATAAGAAATTTATCAAGTAAAAAATGTCCAAACATTTTTTGGTCCCAGTTTCTCAAATGTGAGAAGCTGGGACAAAAGCTTTTTTTAAATTACTGAATTTAATATCTTTGTGTTTTGTATTGTTTTTTTAGTCAGTTTTGCATGTTTATAGACAAAAGCAATCTGTTAATAATAAAAACAGAAATTAGTTGCAGCCTTAGAAAGCTATACAATCAAAACTCTTATATGAATATGATGAATCTGTACATAAGGGATGAGATTTTTGGTACTTGAAGCTTGAAACGTTACTTTTAAAGAGCAAAAGAGAGACTGCATCTCAAAACCATCGGCTATAAACTGGCAAAGATTTAACTCTTTTTTTTTTTTAGCTTTTTCAAATGTATATGTAAACAGAAAATCTTGGATTTCTGCTCGCTGCACCAGAAGCTAATGGACATCCAAGTCTCCAAGAGACTGAGTCAGCAGATTAGCAAATGGGCTCCCAAAATGTACACTAATAAGCATGGCCTGAATCCTCAAAGTCTATATTTATTTATGTTTAACTTATGTTGTGCTTAATACTACACCTATCCATTCACTTTAGATGGACTGTCTATCCACCCATTTTCTTAACAGTTTATCCAATTCACGGTCATCAGGGGGTTGCAGCCCATCCCAGATGTCATAGAGTGAGAGGTGGGGTACCTGGACAGATCACCACTTCATCACAGAGCAAACACAGACAGACAGACAACCACTCAACATTTAGAATCATCGGTTAACCCAACATGTAAATCTTTGGACTGTGAGAGGAAACCCACTCAGGCACAGGCAGAACATGCAAACTCCACAAAGAAAGACCTCAGCCAACCAGGAGGTTTGAACCAGGAAGCTTCTTGTTGTGAGGCGACAGTGCTAACCACTCTTACCACTGAGGAGTGTACTACGAAGCAAGAAAGCAGTAAAGTTACAGCAGCACAAACTCTGCATGGCATTATCAGGGGAATTTACATGTATTCACTTGGTGATTCTAAAAATGTATGAATATCTTTTTATTCTTCATCCTAATCTGTTGTTATCCCTTTTACACTGCTGAAATTATGGCTCATATAGAACAGATTAGAAAATTGATCAGTCTACAGGTTGAGAATATTAAATCAGTCAGATTCATTTCACTTTGATGTGGCCACAAACTAAAGTGATTTCCACGTCTCATTCATCCAGCTATGGGACAGAGTCAGACCTGAACACTCTGAGTAACCTTTAATGTTTAAATGGATCAAGTTTAAAGTTTTACACCTCTAATGCGCAGCTGTCACGTTAGAAATAAACTGCAGCACCGGCAGCGAGTGGTAAAATCAATATATTCACTTGTGAATTTGCAGGATTAATGATTTTCTGCAGCATTTCTCTCTTGCCTGATTTACAGCTCCAGTGTTACCTTTTGCTGTTATATTTTTCACATTCTTTACAGATCTTTGTCACCCGTTTCTCTGATAATATCTCTGCTTGAAATGCCTCTTTTTATGAGCAGGCACGAATCCTAAATAAGAAAGCCGGGGTTAATGGAGTAAGTCGATAACTAACTAACGTGGTACCCATCATCTCTCATCAGGGTTTTAGGTTTTGTCAAGCCAGCTAATGCAAAGAAAGCCTGGCTAATAAGAACTTGCTTCACAGCACACTCCTCTATTCAAATGCTGTAGATTACCGTTCATCAGACTTTCAAACCCGAACAAACCCGAAAGAGTAATAAAAAAATTACTTTGAGCCACAAGAATAAGAGTCCTGCCCAGAGCCCTGATCCCAACATCATGGAGTCAGCCAGAAGAACTGTGGTAAGTTCTCTAACATGCTTTGAACAATGTACCGCCATATAACGTGTGTACAGGGGTCAAGGCGTGCTTGTGCAAATGCATTAAACACATCACTATTTCTTTCTTTTTGTGACTGTAATTTGCTGGAATCTGTGCTGTGGTTAGCACTGTCAGAAAGTTTGAACCTTCTGGTCGGCTGGGGCCAACCTGTGTGGGTTTCCTCTGAGTGCTCCGGCCTCCTCTCACAGTCCAAAGACATGCTTGTTAGGTTAACTTGTGATTCTAAACTGGCTGTAAGTGTGGGTGCGCACGGTTGTCTGTCTGTCAGGGTGTACCGCTGGGATAGGCTCCAGCCTCCCTGTGACCCTCGAATGGATGAACGGTTAAGAAAATGGACAGATTGCACAGTAATAATCATACAAATTGCTGCCTTCAATCAGAGAGAAGAGAGTTTCTTACCTTGCAGCCCTGGCACATTGCTCCTACAAACAGAGGATGCTCCAGGGAGACATTGAGGCTTCCGCAGGAGATGCAGATATCTGAAGAAACACAAACAGACAACACAAACAGGCTAAATTTACAACATCTATCAGTTTGTTCAACTGTCTGGTTATATTTACTTTGAAATTCTGTGACCAAAAACTGCTTCCGCACGATAACTGACAGCCCACACCAGAGAACCTTAAAATGAGACAAAATCTCAATTAAGGTCTGAAAGTAAGCTTTACTGTGCAGCAACTGCAAAACAGTGTTTGAAAGTAATAACTTTATTTGTATAGAAATTTTTAAAACACAGTTACAAAGTGCTTTACAATTTGGATACATACATTCTTACATACAAGCATTAGTGTGAACTATAGCCAAAAATAATGGGTGAATGTTTAAGGGAAAGCAGTCATTTAAAACAAACCACAGATTCAGCCGACCTGACAGAAGGAGGAAGGCTGTTCTAAGGTTTAGGTACGTAGAACAGTTAAAAGGCCCTAATCAGAGGATGGGAGAGGCAGACTGCTGGAATAAGGTCTCAGGAGATCTGCTAAATAAGCTGGAGCCATTTAGGGCTTTGTGTGATTAAAATGAATAAATAAAATTAAAATAAAGTGAACTGACTGGTGGGATAGCTCACCCCCCCACTCCCCACCCCCCCGATAACCCTGTACTGGATAAGCGGAAGAAAATGGATGGATGGATGGATGAACTCTAAATTTTACTGGAAGCTAGTGAAGGGAAGAAAGAATAGGAGTGATATCAGTCCCTGGCTAGCTTTTGTTAGCAGCCTAGCTGCTGCATCCTGGTCAAACTGAAGGCGGGTTATGGAGGACCTGAACCTAACCTAAGTAAAGAGTAAAGGTTCTTTACTCTTCTTTATTAGTGGAATTTGGGGGGGAAACCATGAACCAGATGCTTGTATAAGACGATAAAGCATTTAAATGATTGTGTAAATCCTACATTTGCTAATCCTTTATTAATATTTTGTTACCTTTGATACATCATGTTATTACTCAACACCAGAATTGTGGTTTGCCTTTGGTCGAACTGGGTCCAAGGTTAACGAAACTTAGACAAAAGAAATACTAGAATGAAAATAAAGCATCTCATCTTCAGTTTTTAATATTCCTGCTACCATGATGGTTAAACAATTAGAGATGTTTTTACCTTCTATATTCCTGGTCTTCTTTTTGATCTCAGATATAAGTCTCTCTGAAAAACAAAACACATCAGAAAACATGTTTGTTCACATCGATATAAAAAATAAAGCCAATAAAAGTTTAATAAAACTTATGATAGTATCAGTGTAGTGTGGGTTTAAAAGGAGCCAGAATGTTAAATAATAACCATCAGTGTTTCCCCTTTACACATTAAAGGGACAAAAAAACAAGAACAGTTAAAAAACAAACACGCACTTTTTAATTTATTTAACTTCTTGTATTATTGTGTGTTTGTATTTTTACCTCTGGTCCCTTCGTCGATCACCTCTCTGATTTTTGCTTTCTCTGCTGAGTTCTTGCGTGGTTTCTTTGCAGCCTCAGGCTCTACCCACATCTCTGGGTACCCTTCCGAATTTTGTTCCTCTGTAGGGATAAGGACTTGAAGTTAACACTTTTTTGTTGCTTTTAGCCTCTTTACATACACAAACACACATTTAAATCAACTAAGGCTGTATGATGTTTACAATGAGAGAGATACAGAAGGTTTTCATGGAGCACCCTTTGATAACTGATAAATATTTCTGCTTTCAGCCTCACGTTCCCTGTCAGGAATGCACATACTGCCTGTTTGGATTCAAACCCAGGACTGTGTTTTTATAAATGTCATCAAATACAAACAACTTACTAAATTTCTTGTGCAGCTTCCAGACTGACATATGTTGGGATTTCTTTCACTTTTTTTTAGCATCAAACCTTGGAACAACTTTGCAACAACTGACTCACTTTCTGCTCAGACATTGTTTTACTATTGGTACATCTCTACATGCTTTAAAACAAATTCAAAGACTGAGATGTTAAGTGTCATATCCTAGGATTTTTAGAGCTCTCAAATTGACCTAAATGATAAAAACTGTTGAGTCAAGTTGACCATATGACCCGTGAGGTTAATCAGGGACAGTTTATTTTAGCTTCTGGTCATCTTTTTAGAAGTTTCAAAAAAAATTAATAAAATTGCCAAACTAGTTGAAGTAAATATTCTTGTGAGCATACTGGAAAGATATCACAGAGGCTCTTTAATCAGGGTTTTTTCCTGCATACACAGAATTTTGAGATTTTAGAGTTTTCCCAAAGGAATCTCACAAAGGTTGCAATAAAAATACACCAGTTTACTAGTTTCACCAGTTTCATTTGTCAGAGCATAAAATACATTTTGGTTACCCAAATGGCCAAATAATTTGCAGGAGAATGCATAAACATCTGTTAAGTAAGATAAGACAGACTGTTTTCCAAACCAATGTACATTATGTGCAAAGCAAGCCCCATGAGACACATTCTGAGCTAGAAAAAACCCTTATTAATGGAATAATTAATACATCAATTTGGAGTGTCCTGTTTTTCTGCCACTGGTGCATATCATGATCTGTGAGTTTGTTATTTTGAGTTATTTCCCTAGCCTTCCACAGTACTCCTTAGTGTCAAGTTGATGTGAATCTTGCCTCTGTGTTTTGTCACTGTTTTCTTTTTGGTAGGGCACATCTCTTGTGTCTTGTCTCTAGTTTTACTTCCTGTTTATCATTTTCCCTGATTGCTTTCACCTGTGCCTCGTTTTTTCCCAGCTCTGTTCAATGACCTGATTACCCTGTGTGTGTATATATAGTGCTGTCTTGCCTTTGCTGGGACATCTGTTATCCTCCCTGGTGTGTTTTCCCTCTGTGTTCTCCTTTTGGATTTCACACTTTATGGACTTTGTGCATCAGCCTAATAAACTGCTTGCCTTTTGTTAATTCATTCTACTTCCCGTGTCTTGTGTTTGGGTCCTAATCTTGTAAAACCTGACAGTACAGTGACCTAACTGTAAGAAGTGAAAGAAAGCTGGCAAGAGCTACAGAATAAGTAATACATAAAAGATGGCCTTCACTTTTTTAGAATATTGTCTCCTTAGATCTTTAAAGCAAAACACAGATGTTTATGGTTGTAAGGCATTAAATAGACAGAAAGGATTGAATGAAATAGTTCAGAATTTCAGTGCATTTTATATCAGGTAAGGATTTGTACACAGAAACTAAAGAAACAGAATCAGCTGTGTGGACGAATTACCAACAGCAGAAACTATAACTAGACACCATGTTAGCAACATTAACGTGTTAGCAGAGTAGCATGTAAACAAACCATATTGCTTATTAGACAGTTTATCTGTAACACACGGGAAAATACTTAAAATTGCCTGTGACATCCTAAGAAAGGAAAGCAAAATAACCCCCAAAAACAATTGAGAGGCAGTTCTATGGTGAGCAATCTCAGGGCTTATGACTGCAGAGGGTCTTTACTGCTACTTAACTTGAATCTAGTGAGTGTTTCATTACTGACTGATGCAGTGGTGCATATCACTCAACTGTCAAGATCAAGGCTATTTTATATGGTTATATAGCATTAAGGTGAATTTTTTTTGTAACCTTTAACCATGTTTTGATTCACTTATACAATGTGTAGCCCTCTGGAAAGGACAGTAGATTAAATGAATGTGGAAAAAACATATTTAATAAATGAATGGTGCATATGGTGATATAATGTTATATGATGTTTACTTCACACTGTGACTGAACACAAACTTAGCTAAGCCTTAGGACCACGTAATATCATCATCATTAAAGCACGATGACAGAGGAGGCATACATGGATCCACAAATCTGACAGTTTGTTCACTAATTGTTTTCTTATTTAAGGCTGAATCAGTGGATGGAAGCTCCAGCAGTGTATAGTTGGACTTGTTTATCACAGCCAATGCCTTGTAAAGCTGTATTTTATGTCCTTGCCTGTAGCTAAATGCTTTACACATGCAGTACTGTTAATGTCATGGACATAACTGCAAAATACAAAAACGTATTCATCAAGAGGTTTGTATGCCTGTAGCTCTTCTTCCTTATAGACCAGGGATGTCAAACATGAGTGAAAATTCCCACAAAGTCATTAATTTCTCCAGTTTTTTTCAATTAAAGGCACTGCTATTCCCTTTGTTTAAAAACGTGAATGTTTTGTGCATTTACTCTGTGATCTCTATATTTAAATATATAATGACAGTAGATTAAATGAATGTGGAAAAACTGAGATATATTTCAGTTATTTCCCTTAAAACATCTCAGGCTGTTCATCATCTTTTTGTAAATGGATTGCTCATTAAATATGAAAATGAGAACATTTTCAGAATGTACTTTAGATTTATTAAAGAAAGGACAAAATTATAGGTTTGTTTGTTTTTTTCACAATGGTTATTATGCCAATATTTTACTACTCTGGCCATCTTCATATCAAATTGAGTTAAATGAGCCAAAATGAGTTTTATAACTGTTTTATAGACACTGGGTTTTTTCCACAAGTTATATGAAGATGTTCCATTGGCACCCATACAAGCCCATGCCATAACATTGCTTCCACCATGTTTGACAGATGATGTGGTATGTGGTATGAGCTGTTCCTTCACTTGCATCAACATCAGTTTGGATCTCATGTTTAGAGTTCGAAAAGAGACAAGCTTATGGACCTAACTGTATCTACAGTACACAACATGGCTCCTACATCTGTAAACAGGTCATTTGCTGCGCCCTGTTAACAAAATGAAGTAGATGGTGTTTGTGTGAGAAGAGGGCGTACCCTCTGGAGGGTCCAGTGACTGTGGACCAGCGGGCAGGAAGCCGGTCATGGCCCACTCTATCATCTCTCTGGTCTGAAGATCCACCCCCTCCGCATCATCACTGGCATCACAGGAAGGAACTGGCCTACCCGCCCGGACGCTGGCCACCTAAACACAAAATACACAAACAATTTAATCATAGGTATCATCTAAATTTCTGTGTCACTAATTTGAAACAGAAAAAATATCTGTTCATGGCAGTGATGAAAAATGGTCTTTCATGAGGCTCCTGTGATGAGTTCAAATATAAAATAAAATCTGTAAATATGGTTGTATCATACAAAATACAGTGGGTGCCACTGAAGCTGTTCTCTCTCACTTTTTCACTGAAAACCAACCCCACATAAAATTATAGATTGCACTGCTATTACCCACATGTTACCACTTTTAAATTGTGGGCAGATCTAGATGAGAACACCACCTCCACAAATGCAAAATAACCAACCAGACCGAATGCACGAGAGAGGAATGACTGTTAGACCTGCAACTTTTTATTTTAGGCTTTTTCAGTGTTTGATTTCATCTTGAGAGATTTATCATTTCTAAGTCTATCAATAGAAAACAACCCATTTTATCAACCACCTATACACTCGGAGCAGAGTTTAAATGGTGAGTTTGTTACCCGCAGAGCCTCGAAGATGGCTTTCCGGTACATGGACTGTTTGTTGTAGGTTGGCTGGTGGAAGGCAGATGAGAAAGAGCTCAGGGGCATCAGCTTCTCCACACAGACCTGCACAATGAAACAGAAAAGCCATGAATCATCATCAGAAAAGAACAGAAAAGAAATCTTTAATGAGACTGACTTTGGGTGCCAAAGTAAGAGAGTTTCTTTTAGAGAAGATAGGTCAAAGCTTGGTCTTATTTAACTCAATTCTCAATGTCAAAAATTCGAGAAAAAAATGAAAAATTGAAGGTCATCTTTTATCAAACCTGAGTGAAAGAACTCACTGAATTTCTGCTGAGGAAAAATTAACTGTTAATTTAACACAGTCTACCACTGAAAACAGCTGCGTAAAATTATACTTGAAAGGCTATTATTCTGACAGTATCTCTAGTTGTTAAGATCCTGGATCATACGTATGTTTATGTTTAGAGACTTTATTCCTGCCTTTTCCTGCTTGCTAGAAACAATTCTGTAGCTGTTTCATTCGTTCTACAAGCCTTGATATAGAGATGTTTTCCTAAACATTGTTACATCTTACAATCTTACATAAAATTAACAGTCAATTATTATTGTTTTTTTATTTGTTAATTACTTGCTCTCACACTGCTTAATACTACTGGGGTTGCAGCTGAAAGACTAACACTGTCCCACACACCAAAAGAACAGACTGCTTATATTTAATTGTAATTATAGTACATTTTCTCTTGACTGGATTTTATTTATTTTAAACCAGCATCAGATCAGTGCTAATGATACTCACCACAGAGAATTTGCTGTCACCGAACCACATCACCCAGCGAGTGCCGTCTGCAGCTCGACTCCGGCCGCTCATCCACCAGGAAACGATCTTGCCGGGCCACCAGGAGAAACCCCGCAGCTTCCCAAACACCAGTGTCCCGATGCCAAAGCCCCTGCCATCCTGTTGGCACACAGACAGAAAACAGCTGACTTCCAACTGATTAAATAGCTACTAAACTGAATGTTAGAGTCTAAAAGTTAGATATAATGAAGGAAAATTGCACTTAATCTTGTTTACTTTCTATAAGCCATTTGTCGTTTTTGGAGAGTGCTTTGCCTCAGTGTTTAAAAAATTTTAAAGTTTCCTGCAATTTTAAAGGACGATGACTTTCTTAGCTACAGTTTCTGCAGTGTCATCAAATTAAAGGCCTTTTAAAACCTTTTTAATACCAAACAGAATATAATTTAAGATTTTTTTTTACAGGGAAACAGGTCAAAGAATTACAAAAAACCAAACTTTATCAGTATTTAACAGAACATGAGCTGGAGCCACATAGGGATTACTAATCAGGGCCCCCTGACTCCTCAGGCCCCTGGGTAAGAGCTTCTGTATGAAGTTAGTATTAATATTGATTGATAGATACGGTTTATTGATCCCGAGAGGGAAATTGTTAATTTCTTGTTTGAAAGTCACAGAGTTCAGTTAAATAACTACAAAAATGAGCAAAAAGTATCCTACAGAGACGGAAAACAACTACAAAAAATGACCACAAAGAGATGGAATCTATGAGTCCTATATAAGAGGAGTGGGGCGTCTTTTATTTGTCCGTGCTCAGGGCTACGGCGTCTCATAAGTAATGCAGTGAATTCAACTCCAAATCCTAAACATTTTTGGCTGCCTGGATTTAACCAAAGTGAAACCAAACAGAATACCTGCATTCAATGATAAGTGTACTTCTTAATGTTTATCATTTGGTAAGATGAAGGCATCTCATCACTGTAAGATGTATCATGATCTTAGGGATATAGGCTGTTATTGTTTTGGTTTGGTTTGACATAGTAAATTCACGCTTCCTGTGTTTCTCTTTTCTCAGTGACTCTGATGCTTTATTTTCTGTGTCATTTAACTATGTTTCACCTGTATTCCTCAGCTAAACCCTTGTGACTTTCTCTGCTTCACTGATTTCTTCCTCATTTGCCTTTGTTTTCCTTAGCTATAGTCAGTTCACCCTGTATCTTGAATGTGGATTATTTGTCACTCTTTTGACTATAAATAACAGTATTAGTATTTTCAAAAAATAACACAAGAATGTTACCAAGTACATCTAAAACTAAACAAGTCAAGGACATCAACATCAACTCGAAGGAATTCTATTCACACTTCTCTATGTTAGTCATAAGGGATTTAAAATGATTAAAAGGAATTAGCTTATCTAATTTTTCAAGCTTCTGCAGATTGTTTCACTTCTGTGGTGCACAGTACTTAAAAGCCAGTTTCCAGATTGCAGTATTAGAATATTGTCTTCAAGGACCAAATAGTCTTAGGACCTAGTCTAGTGTGAAACGGATCTATGGTTAAACAAAGACATGTAAGACACCCCGGAAGCTTGCCAAGAAGTACTTAAATAAAATGCAATGCCTTTCTCTTCTCACTGCCACCCAACTTTCTCATATTGATCTCAAAGATGTGTTTTAAAGCCATCCCCAGTTAGGAAGCTAATAGTAGAATTATATACTGCATTGATTTTAAGAATAGACACAGAAAAATGTACAAAATTATTAATCCATAACAGAAAAAATGCTCACCGAATAATCTGCTTTCTTGTCTTGGCTTCTTTCTAGAAAATAACATGTCTCCTTGGATTTTAAGGACTTTGTTCATTAATTAGTTTTTTGAAGCAAGGCCTTCAATTAAGCCAGAAATGTATGTATATATTTATAAGATGAAAGTCTTTAAATTGGTGTCCAAATAAAAGTACTAATATTCACTTCAGTCTAGATTCAGATAAGACTTCATGTTTTGTTGTAATTTAACATCAATTAAAGTTTGCTGCAAAGCACAAAAATTTACATGAAGTGAAAGGGCAACAGAGGGCGCTGTTGCATATATAATAGTATTGATGTGTACAGGTGAATTGTACTGTTTCTAACTTTTATCCCTACGCTAAGTGTTAATTGTGAATAAAAGTGGTCCTAGAATAAAACCCTGTGGCACACCTTTGTTAACGCCATCAGCTAACACTTTGCTTTTTACAACTGAGATAATTTGCAAACCAATTACACAATTTTTTGTTAAATCCAATCAGTTTTTAGGCGTCTCCAAAGAATCTGATGATCGACAGCATCTGATATAAATAATAGTGCCTTTCAAATTATCAACATTGTTTCAATTGTGAGGCTTTTTTCTTTCAGACATTGTATAATCTGAGGCAGCGCCATTCAAAATAAATGCCATTATTACATATCACCAGTAAAGTGATGACAGAAAATGATGGAGAGGGAGGAGGAGATGCAATAAATGTTCCCAGCCAGACCGGAGATGAGTCACAGTGGCACTCCCGGAGCTTTCAATTATATCAGCATCACATATTGTACACGGTCTCTCTAAATTAATTAGGTTTGCCAAGTTTTCTTGAAAGTAGAGATGTTCAACATTTTATTACTGTAGGTAATTCTGATCATATTGGGTCAAAATGCGAGGCAGAAACCTGAAGATTATATCTGAATCTTGAAATGAACCTTTTAGTGAAATTTATTCTGGCAGCTCCAGTTTTTAAAGTCAAGAATAAACACAGATTCTTCAAATCGACCACTCAATCACTCATTTCCTCACCATATATTATTTGCTAGACAATGGACTAAGCAGTGAACAAATGCAGACAGCTGCTCATACATGCATGTACCACTGCTACAGAATTATGCCCTAATATTCATAATTATCTCTGCCACTAAAACAAAGGCAGAACATCTGCACCACATTTGAGCCCACTGACACCTCAGCGTTGCTACTTTAGTACACGCTACAGTATTCAAGTACAAATTTATCACACATATTTGTGCATGGCTAAGTTTATGTACAATATACATCATCTGAACTGTATCCACCTACAAAATCACAACGTAAACTGCTAAACACAACACTGCTATTATAAACTATTTTTTAATATACTATCTGTGAATCAACACCACCCCTTCAAAGTAATCATATACATTAAAATAACATTTTTTAAAGCACCAGCTTAACACTTAACATATGGGTAACATATTTACAGTTTAGACTGAGCAACTAAAGACTCTCAAATGTGGAAAGAATATCACATTAGATCTTTTTTTTCTTCTGATAAGACACAAGCCGCAATGCGTGATGGTCTCGGGTGATAGAGGTAGTATACATCTTCTACACACATTTTTTTGATGTGTCGTGAGGATTTTGTAGTGCACTATCTGGAGGATAAAATCCATCCTGGTCCCAAGCCTGCCACACTGAGTGCTGTTTCAGACCAAACAGTCTTAAGTTTAATGGATTTTAAAACGCCCCCTAACACTGAGTCTTCATAAATGCAAGCTAACTAACTGCAGCTAACTAACTGTGAAGGTGCAGCACCTGTTTGTTTCAAATATGGAGGAAACTCCAAAAAGTAATAAACAAAATGAAATGGCTTTCATGGAAATTTTTTTACATGTTTGTAGATTACTTTGCACAAATATTGAAAAGTGCTGCAAAATGTATTCATTAGGTTTTATTTTAGTTGTCATAAATGGTAATACTGAAGAACAGCAACGAAGAAAAGAATGAAACGGAAGCATTTCAGAAACGATGTTTAAAACACCCGAATGAAACTGAAATTTGACAGTAAGTGTTGGACAAGATGTTAACTCATTCATCTGACAGCAGTATAAATCGCCACAGAAGCTGACTGGAAGTTCCTGTTTGGGACACAAAAAGGCGAGTGCGTCCCGAAGCTTGCCTCTTTAGGGGGCAGCTGAGGTTCAGGAGATAGAGCAGGTTGTATACTAATCGGATCGTCAGTGGTTTGAGCCCAGCTGCCAAAGTGTCTTTGGGCCAGACCAAACAGTTTACTGGTCTTCCTGCCCTCCTCACCTGTTCATCTGCAAAAAATGGACCTGGCACTATTTTAAGCGACACAAAGCAGAGATCCACCTTTTGGACACTTCTGAAACACGCTGTGACGCGCCTGGTGGAATCCCAAGCATCGTCTTGAGTGGGAGCATGATGGGACGCAAAGTAGCTGTTCCCAATATATTCCCTGAGTAAGAATAGGAAAACACTGTAAAAAAAAGTACCAGTCACTTCAGTAGCCACAAGTCTGAGTCATGGTTTGGGAGGCTGTAGGGGTTGGACTGGAACTGGGCCTTTATAGTAAACTAGCAGAAAGTTCAATGACAGCCAAAATCTCTCACCTGGTATTCTATCTCACTGGGTGTGGCCTGGTCTCCCCTGGCAACCGGCTCAGGCGTCACAGCAACTGTT
>VUQI01048369.1:0-31897 GCA_015106735.1 Paratilapia polleni | reverse complement strand
AGGTCTCCCCAGGTCTCTGTCTAACCATTAGATGACCAGGTGTTGGACAAAGCTGGAAATTAGACTCATCAGAGAAGATGACTTTACTCCAGTCCACTATGGTCCAATCCTTATGGTCTTTTGCAAACTTCAGCCTGGCTCTTCTTTGCTTCTCATTGATGAAGGGCTTTTTTCCAGCTTTACACGACTTGTGCCCTGCCTCTAGGAGCCTGTTTCGAACCGTTCTCGCTGTGCACTTCATCCCTGCCATTTGCCATTCTTTTTGTAGGTCATTTGATGTCATCCTACGGTTCCTGAGTGACATTTGAATGAGGTGACGGTCGTCCTGGTCAGTGGAGAGTCGTTTTCGGCCTCTGCCAGACTGTAGCTTTGTTGTTCCCAATGTCTGCTGCTTGACTTTGTTCTTATTAACCGCCGTCTTAGAAATTTTATTTTTTATACTAATGTCACAAATGAACTTGTTTATGATACCCCTTTTACTCTGGAAGTTCCTGGAATTAATTCTGGTAGTTAAATAATAAATGATATATGAGGAATGATTCCATTAATAATTATCTGTCTGTGTCAACATTTAATGTTCAATTAGATCAAAACAAATTATTTTCTTTCTAAAACAAGCACAAGTACAATATTATATGTACATCACACTGAGGAAGAATGCTGGGTGCTATAGCTCTCACTTAAGAAGAGGAAACTGAGGCTACAGTTCACACCGAGCTCCTCACCAACGTTGGACAATAGCAGGCTGGAAAAAAAACTTTGCCTGGTCTGATGAGTCTTGGTCACTGCTGCAACATTTGGATGGTAGGGTCAGAATTTGGCCTAAACAACATGAAAGCAAATCAAATCATCTCAAATTGGTTTCTTGAACATGACAGTGAGTTCACTGTAGTCAAATGGCTTCCACAGTCACCAGTTCTCAATCCAATAGAGCACCTGCAGGATGTGGTGGAACAGAGACTGATTTAGTGGCATAGATTTAGAAGGTTTCTATCACCTTCTAAATCTATGCCATGAAGAATTAAAGCAGTTCTGAAGGCAAAAGGGGGTCCAACCCGGCACCAGCAAGGGGTACCTAATAAAGTGACCAGTAAGTTTTTTTTTTCTAGTTTAAGTTAAAAGTCTAGTAGCTGTGTCCGGTTGTGTTGAGACAAAGACACAAAGAACAACTTTTAATGCATAAAATCAGCATAAAACATGAACAAGCTCACTGATATGAAAGTAGAGGCCATGAACATTACTTCTTACATCAAATAGGTACTTGCAATTTAGGCTTGTGTACAAAGCAAACAATATTCTGATGAATTAAGTTAAGGTACTTGTACTTGAGTTTTTTTGGAGATTTTTTTAAATATTTAACTTCTAACTTGATCTTTAAGATATAATGAATATGATATACTTAAGAACTTTTACGGTACAGTATTGATTAACTGTACTGTTCATTAAAAGAGTTTGTAGTTTAAAAATGTATGTAGCTGGGTAAATAAATTTCTAAGATTTGTTATTTATGCGGGTTTAGCAGCCTTTACTTATTTTCAGGTCTAGAAACCACATTTACCACAGAGGAGCTAAATAAAACCAATCTGCTTTTAAACAGCTGTCATTGGTTAAAGTACCAAATCTGCGTGATGGGTTGCATTTGGGTCACAAGTAAACAGCGACTGCCACCCCCCTGTGCACACCACTGATAAAGATGGAGGGCCAGTAGGTTCAGGTATTAAACACAGAACACATTGTCAGATTAATTGTGTGATTGTGCTGTAAATATTAAATGTGCCGGACTCACATGTTAATCCTTCTGTCCTCCTCTAGTATTGCTTCCCTTTGAATGGGTTTCCATTTAATTTAGAAATGAGTGATTTGTATTTCATGTTCAAGGCTGCTGCCCTAAGAAGACAATATTGTAATTACAGTAAGCTTCTTATATGCTGATACAATTATTGAGGTGAGGAGTTTATATTGTTGCATGAAAGGGGGACCTTATGCTCTTTCAATTTAGAAAACAACACAAGTTTTATGAGGATAAAGAAATTTGATCCCTGAGCATATGCCATGTCTTTGTGGAATTATTTTATCCCACCAGAGAGCAGCTGGCAATACATTTATCACCTTGCTATTGTCGGGGATTGCGTGGTCAACAGAGTACACAAATCCTTCACACAAGTAAAAGTCAAGTACCAAAAAAACACAACATAAAAATGCTCAGTTTCAAATTAAAGTCCTGCACTTAGTTTAGTATCAGCTTCATTTAGCTAAAGTATCCAAAGCAGATGCATGTCTTTATTATATAATATCTAATATTAGTGCATTGTTGCATGAGTGGCAAGAAAACATGTTGTAGTTGGTTGTGGTGAAGTTTAAATTACTGTACATGCAATTAGGTAGTTTAATTTAGAGGTTCCTTGCCTGCTGCACTATAAACCCAATGGCTTGTGAGATTATTAATGATGCAAAAAAGATGACAAAACAAAGTTCTGCAGCACAAAAACTGTCTTTAAAACTTTTCTCTTATTCTGTCTTTCTTGAACGTATCAGAGGTTTCTACCTTTTTGGACCTCTAACAACTAGTTAAATGAAACTTTCTGGGTATTTCACACTTTAAATGTTTCTTTGGTGGAAATGCTAAAAAGTCACAGAAAAGTAAAAGGGCCCTGAAGTAGACACAAGCTTTATTGTGAAAGGTCACAAGTCAAAAACAGTGCGAAGCACTGCTACAATGTCTTTTTGAGGCTGTGTTAGGAGATTTTCAGAGCTGCGCTCCCACTACCAGCTTGTGCACAGCCTGAGGTCCTCAGTGCCAGAAAGGTCCTTTCTTTCAGGACCTGCTGGCTGTTCCTAGGTCTAGAATGAAGAAGAGCCTGGGCTGGCCATCACAGATGTATGGTTATCGATATGAATGGATATGTGCTGGTATATGGGAGTACATAATGCAGAAAAGATGCTTGCAATACATTTAATGAATAATAATAAAATTATTTTAAAAAATAATAATAAATACATGTGTTATAAATTTAAGTCAACTCATAGGAACAAACTGGAAACTATTACACTACAAATATGAGAATTCTCGTTTTTCATTTTTTAAATTTACTGTAAATAATTTTGAAGCTTGATTTAAAAAACAAACAAACAAAAAAAAACAAGCATCATGATGGTACAAGTTTCTCACTTTTCTCTCTTTCTTTCTTTCTTTCAGATCATACAATCAGTGGTTACAATCAGATATGGAAATAATCGTTGTAGTCCTCACATAACAGCTGCATTTCGTGCAAATGCAGCAGGGAGATGCTGTTCAAACATATTTGCATTAGTAATAATACTCTAAATTTTTTGCATTAAATACTTTAACTTTCAAAACGTGTATCTGCCTGATTATGCCGACATACTTTGACTTTTCGCCACAGTAGTTTTATTTGTAATTAAGTATTTTACAGCGCAGTATTAGTTCTTTTACTCCGGTAAAGGATCTGAATACTTCCTCCACCACTGGCACAGAAACCGAGGAGGACGAAAAATGAAGACGTGTGTCTTTAAAGGGTTAACGAGAGGAGGCGCAGCAGCGGTCAGCTAGTCTGGGTGGAGTGAACTTTAGATATGTACTACAACAAATTAGCCAGGAGGAAAACAGTATGGCAGAGTGAAAAAATACTAAAAGAATAGATTACCAGTTTAAGAGAAACCCATCCTGGCCGTTAAGAGACGCTACAAACACTGAGCTGAGATGAGTGATGTGAGTGAAGAGTCGCTGCTGGATTATTTCTACTCGGCCGGAGGCGACTCAGGCAGAGTCAAAAATGCAGACATACTGAAGACATTTAAGCCTTTTATTGGCCATAGTGACTTGCAGTTACGTGGTAAGTAACCAGTGGTTGGATCGTGGATTTAGCTCAGTGGAAATATTAGGCGGAAAAAAAAACGGGGAGAAGAAATGTGATGAGGTCGTGCTGCATCATTAGTGCGGGATGGCAAAATACCAGCTGACCTCGTGTTTGCATGTCAGTCCTCATAATAAAACTAACAGGGATCTTTCTTTTTTAAAAACGGAGCATTCACTCTGTCTGCCTTAACAAACGGCTTTTGGGTCCTTTCATTGTTCTCAGCTGTAAAGGAGACATCTGGTTTACATTAAAAAGCCCCTCCAAAGAGTTTCTGCAGGAATTGTGTCACTTCCTCCCTCGGGCACGTTCCTAAGTTAAACAGAGGACCTGAACCAGCCCATCACCAATATGTCACCATGCAGTGTCACATGCAGACCCTGTGGCACCTCAGACAGAGCCTCAGAAATAAAAGACCAATAGTTATAGCTTGCAGTAATTATAACTTGGCTGTTACGCATCATTTGAGCCCAGGATTAGTGTATTTGCAGTTGAGATTGATTTTTTCTGCTGTTCTTCTCCACCCACCTACTCTACAGATGCTTATGCAATCCTGTTCTGAGTCACTGCTTACACCACAATTCTTCTCTTATTTGGTTTCTACAGAAAAAATGTGTTTAGGAGTAAAGTTGCGCAACTGTATGTGCTTATAGGTATGCTTAGCTAAAACAACAGTCTGACAAGGAATATTACTTTAAAGACAGATGATAGAAATTTAGAGAGAAAAGGAAACACTTCAGTTATAAATTTTAAAAAAGTAGAAGCTTTAAGCATTAAAATGTACTATATGCTCAGGTCTATGCACACAGAAGGTTTGCTTTAACAGTCTTACTTGGTCTAGTATGATGATAAACTGTATATAAAGATGGACATAGCCACCGTGATATCATCCAGTGGTTAGTGAAGCCTTGTTATGAAGCCTCAAGCTAAGCATTTTTATCATCAGCACCTTGGTGTTTTAAATCTGGATGTGACAAGCAAGGGGTGGATCTAACTGTGAAACTGTGAAGGACTCTGCTTACTCATAGTTACTGTCAAGTTATTAGCAAATGATACACCCTGGCCAATCCTCCTCTCTGACTAATGACAATAATTTACAAATTTTTTTTCAGTATGACTTGAATAAAACATGAACATCAGGAAAATGCTTACAGAGGTCACAGAGTAAGGGAGCAAAAACAGTGGTTTTCTCACAGATTTCCATACAACATTGCAACCAGATGAGTCGCCTCCTGCTGGCCATTAAAAAGAAGGTTTAACGCACTTCTGTGTTGGCTTCACTTTTTAGACCTCATAACCACGTCCATCTTTTGTAGTCTGTGGGTATGACTATAATGCTTCCATAATTTCATTGGTATACAGATTTGTTGCACAGAACCAACTGGCAACTTTGGAGACTGGAAAAGGCACTTTCAAAAAATACTTGACACTTGACTGGATGATCTGTCAGTGTCTACCATAGGTTAACTTGAACCAATCAGATCAATAACCCATTAGACATAGGGAGCATGAAGAACATGACACAATCTGAGGAGCTCTGAACTCGTTGAAAGCAGTCAGTATAGCTAGCTGTGTAGTTAGCATATGATTCCTTAATTATTACTTATTTATTATTATTCCTTAATAGCTCAGGTGAAGCCTCTTAGACAGCTACCGTCTATGAACACCTATGTCAGCACCTCACTGTCCCTTAATCCCACAAAACTTAAACGTCACTCCCTGTACAGTTGTTATAAAGGGTAAAATTAGCTATAGATACCAAAGCCATGTTTGTTGCAGGTTGTAAACATGTTTATTTCAGCTGTAAATGTGAGCATTTTAACATAGGGGTCTATGGGGATTGACTTGCTTTTCAAGCCAGCCTCGAGTGTTAACTCAAGGAACTGCAGTTTTTGGCAAATCTGCTAGGCTTCGTTATTTTAGACCAAATGCCTTTGCCTGCTCTCAACACACACAAAAGGGTATACAGGAAGAAATGCACATCGACATAAGACACAAACCAAAGGAAGCTCAACAGAGATGTATGAGTATGACGACTTGATATATACATACAAACAGGTCCATAATAGAAGCAACATCTCAAACTGTTTTTCTATATTTTGTATGCAGTTACAGCAACAATTTAACTGTACAGGAGGTTCAAAACTAAATAATAAAAGGGTAATGAAATGAGTTGAAATGTTTCTGTGTCATGTTAAAACATAGAGTGGCAGCAACACAAGCAGACAAGCACATCAGACTGGTTTGATTACACAACAGTTGTTAAAGGTGCCCCTTGAAGCCACTTGAAGTTGGTGGTCATACAGACCACATGAAGCTGTAGTACAGTTAGTTTATGAGCTTAATAGCATGCTATTATTATAATAATTATTTTTTTTATCTCTAACATGAGGATTGCATTATTCTTCTTTGCTTCTTTGTATTGCCTGAATTGGATAAGTGGAAGAAAATGGATGGATGTAAGTTTCTTTGTACTATTTAACATTTAACATATTTATACATTTGTTTTAGGTAGGTGTGCCTATTAAACTGACAGCTAAGAATAAAAACAAATAATGAACATGTAGTGACGTATTTACTTTCCATTCTGCAGCGACTTTACCTTTGTCACTGGCTGGAAATGCAAACATATTTTAACCTTCTCAAATGATTATCCAAAGTGACCTTGTATTGCAGTTACCAGCATGTACTGTCCAGATGCTATGTCAGCACTGCAGTTGTTGACAGAGGTTTAGAGAGCTGCCTTGATACTCTGCCATCTGACATGGCTGTCCAATTAGAAAAGTGCTTCCCACACATTTAAAGTCTGTCATGGCATGCGGTTGCGGCTTTTTCTGTTGTAATTGTGGTGATAGTGTTTTAATCATAATTAAGTCCACACGCATGGCTGGATGTAGACCTGTAATGGGGGTGATTTTTGTTTTTTTTTATTAGAACACAAAACTGGGGCATGGTGGAAGCGTAGCAGTATTTGAGGGGAGGGGGGGTACATGAAAGTGTGTTTGTGTGTGAGCTGCTTGTTTGTGCAGACCTCTGGCTAATAAATAACTAGCACATATATGATATTACTCACTGTGCCATGCAAGGAATTCTTTTGTTTAGGCAGATGTAAGTGGCCACTTCCTTTGGATTTCCTGTTGTTGTGAGTGTGAGCTTTTCAACTGTCTCTCTACAAATGTTCTTTCCGTCCACATCAGGAAAAGGAAACGCTTCAATTGTCCTGAGCTGCATACTTTTATAAACACCTTGGCATGAATGAAATACCTATGCCTGGAAAGGTTTATGTTTGCAAAGCTGTCCTCGCTGCTTGATAACCAGAGTTAGCTTTTAATCATACTTTCTGCACATGCCTGAATATCTGCTCTCTGGTGTAAACAAAGGGCAGGAAGTGTTATCTGATGAGCTCTGTCTGCTCATCAGCTGTAGTTTCACCATGGGTTTTGAAATCACTCAGGTTTTTGGCCTAGGGGATACATTCAAATCTTTTTAGATATTTGGACAGACTGGAGGGGAAAGTATTTGCTCTTTCTTTAAATTGAGGACTGTAATACAACTGTGGTATTTTGCAGTGTGAGCTGCTTAGTCAGCCAGTACTGCCCTGATCCAGACCTCCTTCCTCCTTACTTGAGATAAAGTAACAGAAACCAGCAGCTTTTCCAACAGACTGCTGCTCACAAACAACACACCTAGTGTAAACACTAAAAATATATTCGGCTCTGTTTCTGTGTTTTTAATTATTTATTACCGATTGTGCAAAGCACCTTTGGGTATCTTAAGGGCCAGGGTTAGGGCTATTTTCTTACTTCCGCCACCCACGTACAACAACAAATATCAGTTTTCTTCCATCCTTATTTGAATTTTTGGGTATTGGAGCCACTCATGTACCACTAAATGTTAAAAAAATTAAAAGCTATGTTTAGTTTCCTGTTTTTGAACTCAAATATTTTTTCCTCTGCAGCCAAATACCGAGAGGAATTCAAGCTCATCATTGACCGAATCGCTGTAGTGAAGTCAGAGAATGTAAGTAAACAACCAAAATATTTTTACCTTTTCTGGAAAAAGCTATGCTCTCATTGATTTTCCAGTCATACTTCTACACAGAGGCTGTGAAAGGCTCAGTTGAAATATTGTGACTGAACATCAGGTTGTCCAATCTGTCTAATCTTTGTCACAGAACTGTTTGTGCCCACTGGTTTCCCCCAAGGGGCAGCAGCTGCAGTTTCAGTGTTTCTAAAAACTATTTTTATGAAGTATTTTCTCATATTGACTAATTTTCCTGCAAGATTAAACACAGTAAACTTAGCTGAGTTATGGATTTGATATATTTTTTAACCTTTTCATGCATGAATTATGACATCTTCAATCAAGATTTTTTTCCACTTTTTGCCACTATAGCAACAAAACATGCATATTCAAAAGAAAATGGCTTCTTCTGAAAAGCTGTCCACTGTAGTGACCATCATGCATGAAAGGATTAAAGGAACAGTTTGAAATGAATAGCACTCTTATCTGTATGAGAAATGTGAAGGTACAGAGGGAGGTGTGGAGACTATTACCTTAGCTCTCTGATCAGTGCTTAAAAAGAAACGCCTGCTAGCAGCTTTAAAGCTCAACAAACAATAATATCACTGACCTGTGCAAATGTGCAAATGCAGAAATTTAAAAACCAAGTTGTGACTGGAGTTTTGGTGCTTTAAGAATTTCTTTTGACAGGTGTAGTTACAAAATGGAACTCCCTGGGAAACTGCAATGTGTCATTTTTACATTTCTGTTTATGTGCATTTAAACAACTTAGATATAAAAGGTTAATTAATGACCCACAGAGGAGTTTTGTGCCTTTGGACAGAGTCTTTTGTAAAGAAACTAATTTGGTCCTAGCTTTAGCTTCGTACTTAAAGCTGCACTAGACAACAATCTAGAAGAGATTAAAAAAACAAAAAAACAAGGATTTGAAAATACACAATCCTCCTCCTGCAGCTCTCCCCTCTCTATTCTAAACTACATGGACGTTTATACTTTTTTCTACCTTATAGTACCAACCTGATCTGTTCTGAAAAGACCTGTCTGACCAAAGTCCTCACAAGAGTTAAACTTTCTAAATCCTGAAAACAGGGTCGAGATAAGGTGCTGGAGTCTCGCAACCTCTCAGACCACTTGAATTATAGTATGCTAAGAGACAGGGGCATAGCACAGAACTCGGGGCCCTGTACATAAGCAGTCTCTGTGGACCCCCTTCCTTTCTTGATCCATATCTCTCATGGATCTCTATTTTCTTTTTCTTTTTTTCTTTTTTTATTTTGAACAAAGAATTTAGCCAACAACTGTACACAATAATCTGTAGTGGTCACAAGGGTAGCCAGTAATGAACTGTTCATATATTTCATTTAATAAAAATCTATGATATGTCCATAAGTCTGCACAGTTTGAAATCTCCCCACATTTCAACCCTCATTTCTCAACATACTGTAGTCTACAATTACTAATTTTAAATTACTTAATTGGTTAAATGAGTTTTGCTTTCAGGGGTCAAAATAGATCATCAAGGCATACATAATTGTTAATAATGTAATTATCTTGATAATTACCTTTATAATAATTTTTAATTTTTAATTTAATTCATTAGTTCATTGCAACTAATGCATCCATTATCATATAAGTGACTACCTATAAACATTTTTTTTTAATTAGTTAAGAAGCAATGTCATTGTGGTATTTTAAAATCCTATTTCATCAGCCTGAAACGCACTGGCTTCCTCAGAATGTCTTGCTTATCTCACAGCCTAGTGGTTAGGAACCACTGGTCCAACATAGAATGAAGCTTAATGCTGCTTGATGTTAGTGTTGCTAAGCTTTCAGGTGAAAATGCTGTCATTTGGAGAGAGACCTGCTGCTTTCTTTCTGAAATTAAGGGCCATGCATGTCATGATGTTAATTTGTGCTGGGTAATTTTGATAGATATAGTCTCACATCTGACATTGGCTCACTGTCTTTAACAGCTGCCGATGGCCAAACCATTCTTAACCCGTTAGTTGTGCTCTGCTCACCTTTACTTTGAAAGAATTTTGTTAACAGCTGACTTCCCTCAGTTTGCTTTCTCGCCCTCTCCTTTCTTTCTTTTTATTTTTTGATACCCTGTGTATAGCAGTCACCTGGATAGACTAAATTAGCTGTACTGTAATTCATAAGGGGTGAAAGTGACATCAGAGAGCCGCCACTATTTTTTGGAATCAAAGTTCAGTCACCCAACCGATCTATTCAGGTAGTTTAATTGTGACACTAATTACTTAGAAATTAAAAAATGAAAACAAAACAAAACTTTTCATTCCAGGCTTCCAAGGGTCCCTCCCGCCACTGGGACCCCGGGCAGTCAATCACACTTCCCCCCACTACGATGCCCCTGCTAAGAGATTATTATGGATTTCTTGTCTAATGACGCCTACCCCAGCTTTAACTGACAGATATGAGAGTAGTATTGATTTTCTCATCTAAATCTTGGCATCATACACTTCACTAAAGTACATAATACATGCAAAAATCTACAAATTTTATATTACATAGATTCATGTCACCTGGAGAAAATTTGTTCAGTTGATGCCAGAAACCAATCCTTCAATATTCCAACAGAATTTACGTAAAAAGTAGGGCTGTAGCTAAGGATTGTTATGAGTTAATCTGCTGATACCCTTCAGCGGTAAACAGAGCCTGGGGGTAGTAGCTTTAAGTATCTTTCAGTGTTTTGTTCTGTTTGTCCAGCAGTCCAAAATCCAAAGATATTCAATACTGAGATACGGCAGAGAAAAGCAGCAAATGCTCACAATGTAGAGGTAGTTTAGATAAGTTAATCAGTTAGTTGGATGATCATCTCAGCTCTAGTTCAAAGAAACTAACTCAGCCTTTGATGTTTAATGATTGGGTTCAAAGGGCATTAGAGATGTGAGGTCTTACTGATGAGTATGAGTAACACACAAATTACTTTAATGTTTCTAATGGCTTTTAGTTAGAACCTACAGGAAGCGCCCTGAAAATTCAGACCTGATTGTGGGTAATACTGTTTCACTGTCTTTTACAGGGTGAGAAATATCTTATCCTCAAGAAGAAATACAGGCACTTGCTGCAAGAGCGAGAGACCAAGCATCTCAGGCCAGATGGAGACCGACAGAGACATCCGAGCCCGGCCAGAACGACAGCCACAGTACAGTGGGAGGTGACGGACGCTCCGACGCCTTCTGCTCATGAGAAGGAAGAACAGGATGAGCCCATGTCATGCAGCGAAGCTGACGGCGCAGCAGAGGTGAATTTGAAATCAGCTCACCATTCTTTGCTAGTTGCAAAAGCCAGAAAACCTGTGGGACAGACAGGCATGGTTCAGCAACAACACTGGGTGCTAAAATATAAATTGCTGAATTTGCTCTCGCCTCAGTACTCTGTGGTTACTCTTTATGTGAGTGACACATTTATTTCTAAACAGGGCCCTCATTGTTAGTGTACTTTGCCTTTTTTTCTCCGATCTTAGCATGTGTCAGCATTTAATGACAGTTTACACTGAGAGCCACTGTGCAAGAGAAATAAAAAGCTATTTTGTTTTGGCAAATCTCAGTTAGAAGAAAAAGAATGTCAAAAGGCTTGTGTCTTTGCATAAAGGGCATAGCTGTTCAAAACTAATGCATAGAAGCACCTGGTAGTTATGAAAATAAACAGTGTACTCCATAAATTCATAGACATCATCCAACCATATTGTTCATGTAATAAACTTATGACTTAATGTATGTTATGCTGCAGTTAGTGTTTTCACACATGATTTGTCCAAGAAGGCACTGACGCAAACATTATCTGTCCAGACCAGATGGTGACGGATGTAAAAAAAAGCAAGCAAAGTGCTAATGCTGACTGTTAACCAACACTTGATATGGCTGAATGTCTGGCCTTTAAACACTCAGTTCACACACTGGGATCACGCAAACTTTGGAGTTTATCACAATCTATGTCTGTGCTCCTGTAGGACCAGCAAACAGGAACAGTCCCCGTGCAACACCCTCCACAGCCACCTCCTGTCATCCAGATCCAGGAAGCACCGGTGCAAAGCAACACAGAGGATGAGCTGGACAGAGATTCTGGGTCAAAGGTGACAGTTTGTTTGACTGAGAGGCAGTGTTTCTGCTGCTACTTACTGGCACAGAATAGCACCATTGGTACCTTTTACTCACCTGCAAAATATACCACCAGTTGCTAGCAAAGAAGTGTGTGCTGGACAGTCACGCTTCCAATAAAGTTGACATGCTGTGTAAAATGTAAATAAAAGCAAAATGCAATAATTTGAAAATGATTTAAATGTAATACTAATTGAAAATAGTCCTATGAGAACATCAAAAGTTGATGGTAAAAAATTGGATGGTTTCTTGACTTCTTCACTTTAAATTTCATGCCAGCAACACATTTAAAAAAGCTGGGCATGTTTACAGCTCTGAATTTCTTTCAAACAACATTCTGTATGATTGCTTTAGTTCTGAAATCAAAATGTTTCCCATTCTTGCTTGACATTGAACCTGTGCCATGTAAACAACACATGCTTCAATCCAGACTGTAAAATACTATCTTGGCAGTATAGAATTCAAAATAGAAAGCAGAAAGTTAACAAATGATAAACTGTTAAAACACACAACCTTTGCCACTGCACAGGATAGTACAGTGCATGCAAACTTGACCAAACCCACTGAAAATATGAAACAGGACAGAGCCCAAACAGGGACAGTTTTTAGGATGCCCATGTTCATATCTGTAATAATTTGAATTTTATCACAAGAATTTTACTCAAGGCAGAATCTGGAGTCTGTGACTCTGTGAAAAAGAATTTAGACTGTAAGTAATACTGCTGGAGAGGCTGATGTCTGTAGAAATTCTTCTATATAAGAAACATAAAAAGTAATGTTAAATACAGTTTTACTCTCTGGTTAATCAAGATTGTGTATGTTGCTGTGGATCTGGCCTTCTATTACTTGTTTTCACTCCTTTTTACAAGTGCCATATGTTGCCATTAACATGGTTTTAATTTTCTTTGTTTTTAAACCCTTTTGTATCTGAAGATAATGAAACGGTGGTATCAGTATAAACTCAGATTTCGGTTATTTATCTCATCAAACCAAATGTAACACACATTTCTGATAAAAGCTCAAGATTAGTAGGTTTTTCGGATGGGCATTTACAGTGGGTTCATTTTCAACATTTATGTACATTTCACTGTACTTTGTCAGAGGAAGGATAAGACTTGTAGGGGAAAGGGGGAACACTTACTCCTTTTTCCCACCAGGTGGTGCCAAGTAAATTAACTGGATTTCTAACCTGCAGTATGCTAAATGTGAGAGGGAGGAGAACCAGTTGGGGGGGGGGGTCTGCATTTAAACTAAGCTCTTTGTTATTATGTTAAGCAGCAACATGTTGAACCTCATTAGAAAGATAATAATCATTTGTGTCCATTAAAGAAGTGGGGATTCATCCCAGGGAAAGATATGTGGCTCTCCTTGATGGCCTGCACAATACATAGATGAAATATGCTGATGTATGAGTTTGTTAATGTAGCACTGGATGCAGATTAGGTGTGTTTATTTAAGGTGTTAGCCGCTACATTGAACCTTGCTGTAAGGATATCCACTCCAGTGTTCATATTTGTTTCACATTACAGAGACCATCTCACTGATCACAGCAGTATAGTACATTGTTTTTATCAGTACACCTGAGTCTGTCAACTGTGCTCTTTGTTTCTCAGATAGAAAAATTACATTTACATGATGCTCAATCTAGAACCAGTTCCATGCACTTCCACCAAAAAATACATTAAAAAGTGGTGCTGAACCACAAAATTGCTGGGCCCAGAGTTGAACCCAGTGATGTCTAGTGTCATTTTCTTCCCACAGAAATTACCCCAACTTCTGCTAGAAATGCTGCCTAATAATTGGTTCTCAAACCTGTCGAAATGAGGGCTACTTCTCAAAAAGCACCAAGGCAGAAGTGGCTTCACATAAAGAGGTTTTACTGTGTTATTTGGACCTCTGTAGGACAGGTCTGTTTAACATCCACTCATGTTGGTTACAGTGGATTACAATTAGAGCTCAACTGAAAGAGCTGATTTATCAGTACTGGCATGTGTGTTGGTAGATAAGTAAAAAGAAATTGAATATTAAAAATGTTGATGTTATTTGGGAGGAAATTTAGAAATGGTAGTCTCCACTAGTTTATCCTCCAGAGAGCACTGAAAAGTTTATTTTGGGCTGAAAATTTTGGCATTGAACACATCACACACGGGTCCATTTGGAGAATGCTTATCTTGTATAGTCCACATACAAAAGAGAAAGAGAGGTATTCCTGCTGGGGTTTTAAAATACAGAGGGGTAAAGAAAGGTGAACTAAAGATACAACAGAGCAGAAGTAGATTACATGGCAAGTGTGATCTGAGATATTTCTATGGATGTTCCCATGTGTGTTTTAAAGGCTGACTACGGCTACTGATTCTAGTTGCAATCACGTCAAGAATTTAAAGGGTAGATGCCCTTTTTGTTTGTCACACTAGAGTTTTGTCTCTATTAATGACAATGTCAGTGTACCACTTTGATCCAGATTGATATATATCTTTGCAGCCATTTTCACACATGCACTGCAGCCCTGAACTTTTCTGGATGTCCCTCAACTGAGACATATGTGAGAATGCAAATGTTGAGTCAGTCAGATTTGACATTAGCCGGTCTTTAACCTACCAGCTCCCTGGCACAAAGTCTGTGTGATGTCAGATTGCACCAATGTGTGAATACTGCAGGTAATAGTGTGTCATGGCACCTTCCTCACTTAAACCTAAAGGAGTATTTTTCAGTAGTGCGAATGTGTCTGAAGACATTTCCTGCTGTGTGCTACATGTGAGAAAGGACAACTGTTAAAAATGTTGATTCTCCAGAAATTGTCTGAAGTGAATGTGTGAAAACAGCTTACATCTATCAGATCAATCGGTACAAACTTTTGCATAGAAATTCATGAAGCCTCATTTGTAAAAAATATTCTTAGATTTACACTTGAATCTTGTCAGTCTTGAAATCATTCCCGATGGTGTGCTTATGTTCAATTTATAAAAGATGATGAGCATTAAAAACCTTGCCTAAGCAGCTTTAAAAAAAATTCCATTTGTAACTTGCAAGCAAACCCTTCTGTCTGTCTGCCCATCCATCCATCCATCCATCCATCCATCCATCCATCCATCCATCCGTCCTTCTGCTGCTGCTTATCTGGGTCTGGGTAGCAGGGGCAGCAGTCTAAGCAGAGTTGCCCAGACCTCCCTCTCCTCTGCCATCTCTTCTAGCTCTTTTCAGGGGACACTGAGGTGTTCCCAAGTCAGGAGGGATCCAGGAGGCCTCCTGGTCAGATGCTTGTGGTGGAGGTGTAGCAGCTCTGCTCCGAGTGCCTGCCGAATGACTGAGCTCCTCTCAATATCTCTAAGACACCCTTAGAAGGAAGCTCATTTCCCCTGCTTTTATGTGCATTCTCATTCTTTCTGTCACTATCCAGAGTTCAGGGCCGAGGGTAGGAACGTAGATCAACCGGTTAATCAACAGCTTCGTTTTCACGCTCAGCTCTCTCTTCACCACAGCACACTGGTACAACGTCCACAAAACTGAAGATGCTGCACCAGTTTGTCTGTCAGTCTCCCGCTCCCTTCTTCTCTCACTCATGAGGATGAATCCAGCTCACTTTGGTAATCCATTGACTTTTTCTCTGTTAACCCCAAGATGAGGTTAACATTTGTGGATATACATTTGTTTTAAGTGAAATATCTTTACTTCAGCTATGCGTTACCATGAAATCTGGTACAGATATTCACGTATCACTTGGGATTCATTACAATAACTTGAGTAAACCTCTGAAGAATACTGATATGCTAAACTAAGATGGAGAACTAACAATTACCTGCTAAACATCTGCATGTCTGCACTGCCATTCCAAGCATGTTATAATGCTAATTTCTAGCTCAAAGTATTGCTGTGTTTACGTACATCCTCAAAGCTGCCTGAGTGTGTGTTGACTCTGAGGCCTGTTTAACTATGTAACTTCAATAAATATTTAGGTTTTGGACCAATGGTCTGACAAAAAAAAAAAAGACTTTTAAAGATGCCACCTGGAGCTTTGGAGAACCAGGACAACTTGAAGGCGAGGTGAATAATAAAACAAAAAAAATTATCAGTTGACAGTGAAAATAATAGTTCTAAGCCTTTGAGCAACTACAATTAAAAACATGAAAAATAGTGCTGAAAGGTTCTTTGCTGAAATTCTTTTGCCCTCTTCAATCTTTCCCTTCATGCCCGACAATGATATTTTGTTTTCTCCGTCTGTTATTACTGGTCTCCACCAGAAGTGCTAAAAATGGATGTGTGCCAGAGTGGAATAGGCTGGATAAATATCATCTCTCCACTTTTCATGTTCAGCACGCTGACGTGTGACAGTTTGTGCAAGTGACAGGAAAAGGCAGAGTGTTTTGACATCATGTCTCTGTCCAAGGAAGAAAAAAAAAGTCTTCTCTCACACATAAATCAGCTACAATGACACTTTTATACACTGCTTTCATTATTTAAGGAGTTTTCCTCTTGACCTCTTTACACTGAAATGGTGACAAAAACATATGGCCTGACTACAGGCGTGTTGTTTTTTGGTTAATTGTTAATTGGATTGTTATTCATTACCCCTCATGTGTGAAAGTGTCACCTCTGTCTCGCTGTCTCATTACCTCTCTATCTGTCTCACACCCTTTGGTCACATCTCGTCAGCTGGAAATCATCACAGCAGTGTGACCAGTGTGTGAAAAAGTGTGTGCCCTGTGATCTTAAATCATGCTGTGGGAGCATTATGACTGAAACAGTAGTTAACTTTTATCAGAGTTCAGCTTTTTGTCACCTCTGAGTAATGCTCTTCTGACTTTGTGTTTCAGTCTGAGTCGGAGCAAGACGAGGAGGGTACGGGCAGTATGGGCTCTGCTTCTGTCGCTGTAAGTCCTTCTCAGCTCTTTTTCCTATTGCTTTATCATTACCAAGGACATACAAGTGAAACATTTCAGGAGTCAAGCCTTGGAAGTTTCTTTTTTGTCTCATTAACACGTGACGATTATGGATTTGGTCTTGTAAATACACATCTACTCTCCCTGTGGTTTCACTATGCAAACAACAAACGTAAAAGTCTGAATTGTTGAACCCAGTGCAGCGTCATCATGGGCGTCTCCCACAATGTGTCAGTTAGCTGTGACTCAGTAGCTTGTAGGAAATGGATTAGAGGTTTGTGGCCTCAGCACTATCAAAAGAGCCTTACAACAGGATGTGTGTGTGCGTGTGTGCGTGTGTGTGTGTCCTAGCTGGATCCTATAGAGAGAGAGTGGATCTATTCTGCTGCTGGCGCTCGAGTCCCTGACCTCTCTCAGCTGCTCAGTCAGGACCCCTCGCTGGCAAACAAGAAGGTAGCACTGCCTCATGCTCCAAAACCTAAAGGACAAGTCCTTTTTTTTCCTATTATTTCCTATTATTATTACTATTATTATTTATATATATACTATTATATAATCACTAAGTTTGATGGGGCAAGAAACACAAGCAGCCAAACAATCTTTCTTTAACACACCCATCCATACTTACTTAGAAAGAAAAAAATGACGATGAATGGTAAAACTATTATTAAAAACTGTTGTTAATGTAGCACTGGATGCAGATTAGGTGCTGTCTGGGGGGACAGCTATAACCTGCAAGGTCATGTAACAAACAAAGTAGGCATGAGGCTAATTCTCAGTGGCCTTGCTACATTTTCAACTTATATTATTATGAAAATAATCTGTGAAGAAACTCATGACAAAAATGTCCCTGAAGGGAAAAAGACAGTCTTTCACCTTTATGAATGAACGATTTCACCTGGCAACAGCCAGCAACCACTCACCAACCGGTTGGGGAATACAGATTTTTCCCTAGCGACTGGAGGTTCCCAGGGGGTCGCCGACCGGTCTCTAGGCCTGTGTGACTGGGGCCTTATATAATGTTGTAACAGTAGCTTTCAGTGCAGGTAGTGCTTTGCAGCATCATCACCTTGCAGGTTTTAGTGCTACTTCAAGAGTCTCCTGACATAACTATCAGTCCACACAATGACCTCCTGCTTCATGTTTCTCCTAACATATGATCATCATAGTAGAAGCGCTTAGTTTTCCTGTGCTTGACTTTGAGTTTTGGTGAATTTACCTTTGCTGCTGGCCTGGTTTTTCCACTGCAGAACCAAAAGGATGAAGAAGCAACTTATGAAGCAACCCCAGAACTTGTACTTTGCGTGGGAGAGTAGTTACTGTGCTATGGCTTCAAATGCTAAAAAAAATACTCCCTACTCCAGGATTTCCAAAGGTTCAAGAATTATTCGAGTCTAGATTGGTTTTCTTGCATGAAAGTTTGAAATCAAAATCAAAGCTATGTTGTCAGAATGATGATTCAAATGAGCTAAGAGCAGGAAAGTATGAGAGAGAGAAAGAGAGAGAGAGAGAGACGTGGTCCAAAAAGTCAAGTGTGTGAGAGACTAATAAACTTTACTTGAAACTTGTCTTATTATGGGTACTTAGTTAAAGCATAAATAAATAACCCTCGAACACTAAACAGAGAGTTTTCTTTAAAGCAATTTTTTGGATTTATTTATTATGTCCACTGAAACAATCAGTCACACAGCATTAATACTGAGAACAACATCGGGACTTTTTTTAATCTATTTTTTTATCTATTCTTGGTCTTGTCTTTTTAATCTGCACAGTTCACATCTGGTTGAAAAGTACGGCAGTGAGCAAAAGGGGCTTTAGAGCTCTGTTGGTTCTATAGTTCCAGGAAGTACTTGATCAAGGGTAAAAATCTGATTGCCTTCTTGCTTGTGTTTCTTTTCCTGCCAGACTTCAGCAGTTATTCCAGTATATGTTTTAAAAAACCAAAAGAAATAATGACCTGAACTAAAAAATATGAGCCAACTGAAATTGTATTTATAAGTCACGCCAATACCAAGTAAACAAACTTAAAAAAGAAACAATCAAACTGTTTCAGATGGCTGGAATCATCATTAATGTTTGAGTTCACTAATACTTGCTTTTGTGTTTGTTTGTTTGTTTTTGTATGTTTGAACCAGGACTTCACCTCAGTGAGTATTTGATACCCTACATGTAGCATATTGCAGTAGTATATCAGCTTTGTGTTGCTTGTTGTCTATCATTCCATGATTTTTTTTCTGACCTGAAGCTTTTCACATTCTCTTTTCGACACACGGCGGCCCCTGACTGTGACTGTGCTCACCTTTTCTAGGGTGTAAGTTTCATGCATCATACTTCTGACTCTACACACATTGAGCCTGTTGAAGAAGTTCATTTCCAACGCCTTTTGGGAAAATTCTTAATGCATCTGCAGTGACTCCTCACTCTCAGACCTGTGTTTTGCTTGTGTAACATTCACAAGCTTATCCTGCCATGATTTTTTCCCCTTAATAGTGTTCTGAGAACCCTGTGTTAAAACATCCAGATCACGCATTTCAAAGGTCCACTATCAAAAGGATTATGAAAGATAGCTTTTTAGCTCCTGTGCCCCCCTAACAACCCAAATCCTTTTATTTGTCTCCCTGTGCGCTTAAGAGATTTGAGCTCATGTTTGTTGTCCCTCCCCTGTGTCACAGTTCTCACACCGTCCTGTGGCCATGGCAGACCACCTTCTAAGAGTAGCTTTAAGCCTCTGCCATCTCCACCCGGACAAGATAGCATGGCCACCATTGAAGTGTAGGGAGATGGGGAGGGAGGTGGGGGATTAAGGAGAGTCTTAATGCCCCACAAAGTCTTCACCCACTTAAAGATAATCTGAAAGTAATAGAGCAGGCTGGGATTAATTGTAGAACAATGCTGGTTGTGTCCCTGGGAAGGTGCTAAGACCCCCTCAGGCCTCTTTGATGTTCCTCTTTAGCCTTCAGCCTTTCCCTGTTCTACAGTGGTGGATGCAGTTCCAGAGATAACGAAAAAGTCACACGACTCCTGGAACCAGAGTCTTTAATACCGGCAGTTATTACATTTGAGCTTTTCTGGCTTGATTTTGCTTAACAGAAGTTTAGCCAAGTGTACCACATAGCAGGCTCTAAATCACACATGTTTGACCAGGACTGAAGGGATTACCCTTCATCCTGGAAGGATTTAAGTGTTTCCTGTTTTGACCAAATGTTTGAAGATCAGGTGGTTTATAGATATGCTCTTCAAACAGTGGCTTGAAAGTAGACTGACTTAAAAGTGAAGACATAACATAGGTCATCTCACCTACATGCAGCACTTCTCACTCCAGAGTCTAACAGGCTTTTTCTCTTCCTGTTCTCCTCATTACGTGGGCCTCCGTTCCTGCCATGACGGACTTCCTCTGCCACACAGTTTGTAAGTACATCATTAGTCCATCACTCCTCTCTGTCTTCCTCCACATCCAGGGAAGTGTCAAGCACACAAGGCCTTTGTGTCCCTTGTCGATGTCCTCTTTAGCCACCACTTCCTTCAGTGGGGAGCGCGTGGCGGGGGCAGAACCGTCCCTGAGTGATCGGACAGGTGGGGGGCCACCTCAGTAGGCAAGAACAGAAACGAGAGGTGCAGGAGGGGAAGACACTGCATCCTGTTCAGCCTCGTCCATCACTCCTGCCCACGGGGAAGCCCGCTGAGCCGCCTGTCAAACAGCCCCTTGGCCAATCTGTCTTAAGATGTGACAGGGGACAGACAAAAGAGATGGAGATACTCCAGCCAGACAGCATCTATCACAATCTGTCTCCCAGACGAGCGACACAGAGAGATGTAGCTACATATCACTTACTCTTTGCCTTCAGTGGATAAGGCAGATTTTTCCGCTACAAACCCTGAACCAGCTTAGTGTGCTATGTGCATTAGAGCTTCTAAACACAAATTTTCAAGCAGCAAGGTAGTGTCAGTTTCTCTCTGTATTGAAGTCATTAAATTCATTAAAGTTTCATGGGTAGAAGTGACTGTATTTCCCATGCAGGTTGGTGCAAATTACACAAGTCGTTGCTCTTTTTATACAACATATTAGACGTATAAAACACATTTTAAAAAGAATGTATTATTGTGCCTGAAAATACAAGCTAATACCCATTAATATTAATGCTGACAAATACGACCGATAGGAAAATTTCTAAAATTTTGGTGTAGAAATTAACTTGTTCATTTCAGGCCTCCATTTTTGTGTAGATTAAAAAATACTGTCATAGCTTAGGTTTAAAATCACCTTAAAGGTGGCCTATTATGCTCATTTACAACTCCATATTTTTTATTTTTGAACTCTACTAGAGTAGCTTTGGATAATTAACAGCACAAAAACTCATATCTCATACTGGCCCTTGTTGCACTTCCTTAGTTCATCCACTGTCTCAAGCCATTTTTATCTCCCTCTCCCCTCCATTTAGGCCAGATTTCTTCTCATTGGCTTGCCCTTGCAAATGTTTTAAGAGCACATGGGTGGGAATTCTGTGCTAATGGTATATATGACAGGAAAAAAAGGACAAAATAGTAATAGATCCACTTTAAGTGGCCAAAAGACTAAATATTGTTTTTTGGTTGTTAGCAGAGTCTTTTGAGTTTTGGGAAACATCTTTGAATAGCTGCTGCACGTTTTCTTAAATGACCTGAGCTTTTCAAAGACTGTCAGTTATTTTTAAAAAAATGTAATGGTAATACATAAATAGCACAGTTTGCATGAAATTTGAGCTAAAGAGAAGAAAAAAAAATCATCTGCTGATTTTGTGCAGCCACATGATCTTATCAAATAACATTAGCATTTTTTTTATGTTATTGACCAGTTAAACACCCATAAAATCATTATAATAAAAGTAGTTTTCATTTCATCTGATCCGCTGTGAAGGTGTTTTTCAAGCAGCTTGTGTTCAGTTACCCGATGTAAAGAGGTTACAGGGTTTTCATCTGTCCACAGTTAATATGTAATTCTGAAATGGTTACTGTTTGATTTGCTGTGTTAAGGGTCAGACTGCAGAAGGGATAGATGTGGTTACTTAGCTGACATCTGTACCTACACTGCTTTTACCTGTTGATAGCCCATAATTATGCAGCTTAAAGTGTAGGAAAAACAGAGGAGATCACAGTGCCAGTCAGACAGGTGGATATAGTTTTGCATGCGCCATATGTATGTGTGTGTATTTTTTTTCACACCTATGAACATATTTTTGCATGAGGACCTGCGTGTGTATCTCTAAGCTTTGTATCATGGGGGCTCTTGTTTCTCTCCTTGACGTGTGCTGACAGTAGTGTGGTGATGTCTGGGTGGGTCTCCCCTCTGCGGGTCACACTAACATCATCAATCTTCCCCCTGGTGACAGGCGGCTGGGCCCCCCAACTGTGGGCACAGGGCTGTGTTGTTTTGTAATTAGGCTTCGTTAGATGGCAGGAAACCATCTCTCCATCCCTCCTTCTTACCATCCCTCCACACCCCCCCTGTGCACAGCTGACCCTGTGCACTCAGACAGCCAATAAGAAGCCCGGTTCAGTGTCGACCACTTGTAGTAATGCAGAGTATTAACGGAGCATATTTTTAAGACTAACACATCTTTCTCTATTCCAAACAGACAGCTCTGCACTGGGCTGCCAAACATGGCAATGAGGACATGGCCACTCTGGTGGTTAATGCCGGTGCTGATGTCAACATTAAATCAGTGAGTGATTTTATTTTATTTTTTTAATTTTTTCAGTTTTAGACAATTACTTTAAAGGGGCACTCTTTACAATTTCATGCTTCACGTTAATACATCAGGTGATTTGTGAGAAACTTATCTAAATAAAAAGAATTCATAGATATTCTGACTTTCAGTTCCCAATATGCATATCTTGAACATTTGATCCATCTGTCTAAAACATTAACTACTACATTAGTATATATCTACTTCTTTGTGCACTCAAAAACTTTGAGGTAGATATCTATAACTCCTCAGGTGTATTTTGGGAAAACGGAACCAATCACAGGGCTTATAATTATTTAAAGTGCTGAAGGCTGAAGCTGTTCTAACTAATGCCACTCACTAGATTATTCTCCTTTGCCACAGTGCCAAACCTCATGGGTACTGTTTTGTTTTGTTTTAAATTGTCCACAATTTTAGAAAAGAAGCTTTACTTCTTAGAAAGAAGTGGAGGCTTGTGCAGCGGTGTTAAGCAACATTGTTTGAAGAAGAAAGATGAAATGGCAGTACTTCTGTAACTCAGTACAGTTTGTCTTTATGGATTTCATTGATTGGCCTTTCTTTTTCTTTTTCTTTTTCTTTTTTAAAATTATGTTTCTGGGGTTTACAGTCCATTTTCTAAGATCCGCTTCCCCTATTGGATATAACAAAAAATAAGAAATAAAAATTTAAAAAGTGTAGTGCAGGTAGGTCTCTGAACTTGGTTTCATTAACGTCCTTGTTCTGTCAAATATTTGAAGTCTCAAACTCAACATGTGGCGACCCATGCAGAGGCTTGTACTGCGAAGCTTAGTGAGGTTGCTTCAGCTTTAACCCTGGAGTTTTCAGGGTTGCAAAGGTGGTTTACTTTTTACTGGAGTAAATGTTTTGCCTGATTTATAGTGTTGCATAAAATCTATGGAGTAGGCTACAACATAGCTCTATAATATATGCCATAAATTATGCCACCTTCCCAGCAGGGTGGCAACTTTGCTGAGATAAACAGACCTCAACAAAGTTTGGTGGCCACATGATTTGTAAACAGAGTATATTGATTAGCACAAGACTATTACCTTAGTGAAACAAAATGTATGATAATTATTCTAATGCAATAGCTTGTATTCTGATAGGGATGATGTATGCCGTTATTCTCATTTCCACTGACAATACGTGTATAATCTCAAAGTTGGTTTTGGTCTCTTTCTTGTGTTTCAGTAAAATTAACAGTTGTTACAGAGTTATGAGCTCCAAGTCCTACATGAACAGCTTAATTTCATTTATGATGGCAGAGCAATGCAGATGCACCACCACACAAGTATAAATGCAAACAACGACACTGCCCACAGTACTATGAATTGCGCTTTAATGGTAACTTATGCTGCAGTCAAATGGCTACTTCCATTGTTTGACTCAGTGAAGCCAAATAATGAAAAGCTATCCTGGGTAGGTTGAACTTGCTTCATAGTACAGGGTCCAGATTTCCCACCAGACATAAAGAATAAATTACAGCTGAACTTAAACTGAACTTCATGTAATTTTAATTTTACAGTGCGACGTGCACAGTCATTGTTTTCTTCATTCTTCTTTCTTACAGCACGTGAGTAACCAGGTTTTTACCAGGGACTGATGGGTATGTAGCGTGAATTATTTGTCTGAAAAGGATAACCACCTGGCTGCTGGCCTCATCTGCTGTGCCCCTCAGTGATGTAATGCTCCTTAAAGATCTCTGTGAAGATCCAGCTGTACAAATGTACTACAGCAGCACGTGCTGTGGGGCTGCTGCAGGGGTGCTCCTCTAATAAATCATGTAATGTCATGTTAATTGTTTCCCAAAACAGTGCGTCCATGTGCCAGCATGCTCAACTCTACAACTATGCAATTTTCAGCGAATTGCCAAGCAATTATGTTTTTATCATTATCTGGTGTTTCCATAACCTTTGCTAATTTGTATATTCTTTTCCATGCTGTTTTCATTGGCTGTCTTTGGGCCTGGGAAACTCTAGGGGGTAGGTACTAAAATCTTCCAGCACTTTGCCATAGTTATTCCCCTGAACTCCACACAAAGTAGAAATGTAAATTCTAAACTCCTTTTATGTGTCAGTGAAGTGGCTGTTGATGGTGTGTTTGCATACCAAGCTGCCTCACCAGTGTCCCTGAAAAGAAATTACCTTCAGAATACACATGTATAGATATTCTTTTGTGCATGTTTTCCTTTTTTTTTTTTTTTAACACTTGTTTTTGCTCTGCAGGGATACACACCTTTACACATCGCAGCGTTACATGGACATCGGCATATTCTTGACCTGCTTGTAGGGACATATGGTAAAAAGTGCTTTCGTTTAACCTGCTGGTTGCAGAGATGGCACCACACAAAATGCTTTGTAATTTGTATTTTTTTGCCGTTGAAAAAAGATAAAATTATAAGAAAAATTACTAGAAAAAAACACTATTCTGTATGCTTGAACTGAGAACATTACAACTTTTTTTTTTACCTGTATGAATCTGGCAAATCGTTCTAAGAGTGACAGCTGGTTACCTCATGTAGGTAGATTTGTTTACCTTTAGATTATGCATCATTCCTTGAAGCTTTTGGTGTAAGGTGTCAGTGAAGGAGCTTATCTGCTGCCTAGTCTCTGCTTTCAGTCATTTATTTTTTTGTCTAACCAGGGGCTAAAGAAAACTTGCGGGACTACAGTGGTCATCTTGCCTGCCATTATCTGAACATCAAAGAACCAGAAGGTCCAGATGAAGACTGCGAGCTACGTGAGTGATTTATTATACTTTTGCTGCTGAAACTGTTAACAACAAATAACAGTCAAGTTTTTTCAACATTGTCAGAATTTATCACTCGGTTTTGTATTGCTCTGTTTGTCTGTTTCTCTAAAATTCTTGTTGTATCTCGTGTGATTCTATGATGGCCGGTGAAATTCTGGATTTGAAATTTGCTGTAACGTTTACATACTTATAGCTACGTCCACACGTACATGTTTTTTTTTTAAAAACTGTGATTTTCCGCTTTTGTTTTGTTTTTTTTAAATCCTGTCGACAAGAGCATTGTTTTCTAAAATATCCCTGTCCACATTAAAATGCAAAAAATGATGTCAGGTGTTGTCAAGCATACCAAAGCAACAGGTGGCAATATAACCCTAATCTCGACAGTATAAAAGATGAATGTAGCTACAGTGATGTCATGCATTGTTTTCTGAAGTCTTGTTTTGAAGCCTAAAGATGAGCATTTCCGATGTCACCACCTTGGTTACAAAAAAACAAATGTGGCAAGGAGGGGCGGGTCTGACTGTGAAATTGCATGCTCATTGGCTAATGTTAGCCAATGAGCATGTGGTTTCATACTCCTCAAAATCCTCCATTTTCAAACATAGTATGACCAAGATTTACAAAATAGACTTAATTTTTTTTTTTTATTCAGTATGACCCAAAATGAGTGACTGAACCCATAAACTCAGCAGGTAAGTGTTTACAGAGGTAAAGTCAGAAAGCTGTTTTACCATAGACTTCTATGGGACCGGAAGTCTTTTTGCAGTCACAGCTATCGCCATCTGGTGGCCTTCAGACCGTGCACAGAAGAGCTACGTTTTCCTAAATACCTGTTTACGTGTGGACAGGATCTAAATTAATAAGATTACAGTATTGTAGCTTTTTGTTGTGAAAATGAGTCATTGGCTCACATTTCTCACAGTAAGCAGTTCTGGCCACAATTTAAGTTGAAATAAATTTGTATTGCAAATTAAAAATAATATTTTTTCAGTAATAGCTCATCATTTTGGAAAACATGCAGGATCTGTGTAAATCTGCCTATCTAAATACTTTCATATTACTATTATCTGTGAATCCATCCATTAAAAAATACTGTTTTATTTTACTCACCGTAGTAACAAAACAGTTTTCATCTGTTTTAAGTAACAGTTGATGTAACCTAATATTTATGGACACTGACAACAACAGAAACTCTATTAATCCCCTATCACTCCTCTGTGGATTTTTTTGGCAGTGGCGCTTAAGAAACTTGGAACCGAATCGAAAATGGAAACGGCCGTTGGAACCCATCCCTTGAAATATGCAGATTTATTTCATTTTATTGTACTTCTTTTTTGGAAAGAGGATGTCTGGACATCAACTATGAAGTAGACAGTTAGTGTAGCTTTGCATAACGATGGGAGGTAACAGCAGTTTCCCTTGTTTATGATAAGCTAAGCTAACCTGCTGCTGGCTGTGGCTGTGTCCCCTTGTGAATCACAAAAAGGTTCACGTCCCCCACTCCACAGTTTCTGCCAATTAATAACAATAAAAAAGGATCCACTTTGTGTAATAAACACCAGCATGATTGAATCAGAAAACTTTTTCCCGGCATAAATCATATTCATTCAACTTAGTTTCACTCCATATTTTTCACCTGGGCATCCACACCCCATGCTACAGTGGCTCTATGTATTAATTAATATTAGTATAATACTGGACAGTATATGGGGCAATATGGGTTTTCCACTCATCAGTAAATTTTTGTTTCCTATGGTTTCAGAGTTTCAAGTAACTCAGGCCAGAGAGCGGAACAAGAACAGGAAGCTGGCATCGTTGTTCCACTCCAAGAAGAAGTGGGGCTCAGCAGAGGAGCTGGCTCCGATAGAGGAGGAGAGGACGGCGACACATCAGCTCGCCCTTCCTGCTTTTAGACCCAGAAAATTCTCCCGCTGAGGGAACATAAACTCCAGGGTCAACCCTGCTCTGACCCTGTTCCCACACTCACTGTGTCACTCACTTTGGGGCAGTCATATTTACACACATGTATGCACCAAGTATTAATGTGTATATTTGTTATATGCACACACACATACCATTCATACCTGTGCTTACATATCCAATCATATTTGCTACCTAAACAGTTCATACAAGCAGAGAAACCAGATGTACTTACAAGAATTGTGATGCTTGCTCATGCATATAATCAGTATTTTTGCTTAGTGCTTGCTTGAGTAGTTCTTTTAAATGTTTGTGAATGTTGTTAAATGTAACTTAAGGTGGTACATGCCTTACAAATTTTCCATAAGCTCAGGCCACATGACTCATTAAGGTTGCCTTACCTTTGTCTATGTTACAGTGAGCAATTCTGACAAGTAGTAGATGACTAGTTAAAATGTGGACATTTTTTGATTCACACTGAGGATCAAGCTGGTGTTTTTCTCTGTTTTTCCTGTTTACAGATGCAATCTCTCTCCTCTCTAACTTTTAAAAGAAATGGTCAAGAATACATGTTTTTCATTTTTAAGAAGATAACATACTTTTCAATAAGATTGGCCACTGAATCAAAGCAAGAGTAAATAGTGTATTTTTTGGAGTCTATTTCCAGCTGCAGATCTGGTGCCCTAGTAAATATTTAGTGAGAACAACTTGAATGTGGGGTTAAAATAAACTACACAGTGGTCATGATGATGAATACACATCACACAGTCTGAAAATGAGGCTCACTGATCTGTAGTAAATACCTTTTGGACAGCAGCTGAGCTCTATGGAACAGAAAAAAAACGTAATCAGACTTTAAATTAAATGATAATACTTATAATTTCCATATATACATATAGACATCACCAGACCTATCCTTTAAAGGGTTCATTTTATGTTTTTTGTATGTTTTGGCCTCTTAAATGTGCCCTAACCTATGCTGAACATTGCTTTTAAACTGATTTTCTTCGGTCCTGACAGCATTTATTGTGGTTTGGTGTTAATTATGTGGTGAATTGTTTATTTAAAATTCAAAATCACACTCTAAAGGAACTGTACAGAAAATACTTGTGTAATGAGGAGGGTGGAACCTCATTGTCTGTCTCACTTTTTATAAAAGTGAGACCATTTTTTTTAAACTGAATAAACCCAATACCTTAAAATAAGTACAAAAATAATTCACAAAGAACTCTAAATTTAGCATTTAACCTTAACTTGTTTCATTTTAATTATGTTTTCCATTTCGCTCGGCTTTTAAAGGAACTTTGTTGACTACCCTCCTTTCCTATCTCCGTTTGTTTGGCGCTCCTCCTTTACCAGGAATTCTTAGCGTCCCAGACAGCTTAGTTTCTACGCAAGAAAAGCGCTGCATAATTTTCACTAAGTTTGCCATTGATTTTTCTGTGCTTCTGTGTAGCTTTGAATGCAGTGCACTGCTGATGTTGGATAATGCTTACAATTGCACCAGCTTGCACTCAAGTACTGAGTCAGTAACTCAATAGATGGAAGATTCTGCCAATGATAAGATAAGCCAATCAAAACAATATTAAATATCTGTTGGGTTTAAGCTGTGTCAAACAAGAGTAAGTTTCTTGCAGTACTGAAGATTGGTTTCTTGGGTAAATGAGTTTTGCCTGTGTGCATAATGTTTGGCAGCTGTGGTTGAGATTTGTAGTAAATGGGCTAAACATACAAAACCATCATATTTAAAAAAAAAATCTAAATCAGTGAGGTCAGTCCAGAGTGTGAAAGAGACGAAAAATAATTTGTGATATACTTGCATTAGCGTTAGCAATGTTTTTGCCAATCTTTATCTCCGTTGTGTCCCTGCTAGTTATTCTCCGGTTGTAATTAACTGCTTATCTGAGGTGAAACTGTTTTTCTTATTTTGGCATTTGGTGGTAAAACTAATCAATTCTATACCCACAGATTGTAAAAAGAAGAAAACAATATTTTCTGACTGATTTACTGAGACTGAGTACAGATAACATCGCTCTGTTACTTGATGAAGGGCTGTTAGCAGAAAAAAGTGGTGAAAACTGATTGTACTTGATTTGCTCACCAGCTGTGTATCAAAATGCCTGGTAATTTTTAAAAAAAGCACTGTTGTGTTTTATTCTAAACCTTTGCTTTAAAGGTGCTTTAAAAGTGAATTACTCATACTTTTACATTGTTGTTGAAGATTCTCATTTTTCTTTCTAAATTCAGGGTCCTTTGTTACAGTTGTACAGTTTTAACCGAACTGCATAATCTAAAGAAGCAGCCTCAGTTTTTGCACGTTATTTATATAATGAAGATATTTTGGAATTAAACTGCCTTTCATATTAACACGTATCTTTGTATTTTCTGCCACATTGTACTGCTGAGTTGTTGTGTGTCTGCTTAACTGCTACATCGATATTGACCTGGCCGCTCACACCCCAGCTTCTCCAACTTGTAATATTGCCTTTTTCTCTTTCTATACAATAACCCCAGTTTTTCTTTAAGCTGCCTTTGATCTTACTTTAACTACCTGACTTTGTGGGCTACAGATGGAGTAAATATGGGCCCTGAACTCTCCATACGGCTTTAGACCTTAATACCTGATTAGCTGAAAAGGGCAGCACTTGCTTTTGGTTCTTGGATATCAGACGACACAGAGGGGAACAGAGGCAAGTGTTTTTGTGCTTCATTTTTGAAGCGGGGATGTTGGGGGGGATAAGAGGGAGTTTCTGTAATAGATACTTATCTTACTGCCCTCAAGCCCCTCAAACAAAGTCCCCCTCTGAAGAGATTATAACCCGGGGAGGGCACATTAACTCTAATCCGATGCTTTGAGGCCTTGCACCCCCATACCTCCCTCTGCCCCACTTATTTCAACCCTTCTGTTGTTGGGGGGCTACCTTGTATCTGGTGCATGTATGAGTAAGGCCTGTGGCTACACACGAGGGTTGTGTGTGTGCGCATGTATGTGTGTGACTCAGGGGGGTGGAGCGACTGTTTCAATAGCACGCTGACTCTAATGAAAAGCATTGAGGGGTGCATACTGCTGTGTAACTGATTCCTCTCTCTGAAGAGATTAGGCGCTACATTGTTGGTTCGGTTGCTCATTTCCATGAGAGCGCAGCCTCCCACCAGCGGCTGCTTGGCTTTGTTATTTTGAGTTGGAAAACACAGAGCCCAATGTCTCTGGCTTCCTTGTTACCATTGTTTCACAAATAGGCCAAAATGTAGATGTCACGTCACAGATGCCCAATAACCTCATTAGCTGCTCTCTGTTAGGCTATAGAAAAAAAAATAGATGCATGAACTCCAGTTTGCTCAGTTGGAGAGAATTTCTGCATAGTGTTGAGGTAACAATACTGTTCAAACCTTTTGTTACACAGTAAATAAAGGAGAAACCATTATGTGTACACAGTCCATGTTGGCCACTGTTGCACTATAAGGTACATATTATCACCTTCAGGCAGCATCCTTGTTGTTTAACTCTACAGATTTGCAGGGAAACTTGCAACTGAAGGATGATGCAAGACAACAAATATTAGCAATTACTGTGATAAAAAGCTATCTTAACGTTCATAACCAGAATATAAAGTTTCAAAAAATAGTCTGAAACACACAGCTACATGGATGTGTGTTTCAGACCCAGTGCTTATTAATATATTTTAACATAATAGAGTAAAACAGTTCTAATAAAAAAAATGGTTTGTCATTTTATAGGTTGAGTTTGAGATGCACCCAATGATGCACATTAGTAAACAGCATTACAGTCATAATCCATTCATCAAGTGTTCATTCTCCTTATATGCAAAATGGGGGTTGCTGACATTTAAAATATTATCTTGGAGAATATACATATTTTTAAATTTGTCATCTTTCCAATCTTGATTCAACTTTGTTGCCACTCTAACTCAATTTTTTTGTGTTTCACATGCGCAGAAGAAACTTTCAGCTGTCATGAAGAAAAAGGCTGCAGCCAGCTAACAAGCTGATCTGCAACAACGAGCACACTGGGGAACTGCTCTGACCGGGCTCACAGCAAACTGGGCCAGGCCTCTAGCTGAGGGATCCTGGGGGTCCAGCACCCACCCACCGGGGCCCAATGCACGAAGATACCAGCAGAAGCACCAGCTGTCACACCAGCCATCACTGTCTAACCAACGCCGCCTGTCACTCACCCAGTGGAGGGCCGTCAATCAGGCAGCACCCAGGAGGGAGCTGGGAGGCGGGCCACTGCCCGGCCCTAAACAAAGACATACTTACATTTGCAAGTGGTTTCAGCGCCACTACTATTTTGAAAGAATGATAGAGTGGTCCTGATAAGAGTAATGACAAAGGACAAAGAATGGAAGGGGTCTGGGACGAGGGGGTCAGATAGCAAAGAGGTGGGAGAGCTTGATAACATTCACACTTTGCTTACATCTCTCCATTTGTGTTGGTGCCCCTGGAAAATCCCATTAGGGAGGAACATTGGGGTTCTGCCTGGAAAGCATTAAATAATTGTTGTCAATTGATCATCAGCGATTCAGGGATTTTTACTGAGAAAAATCTTTTTATTTTTCTTTCTTTTTTAAATTACAGCTTTG
>VUQI01048368.1:0-19041 GCA_015106735.1 Paratilapia polleni | reverse complement strand
GAGTTTATAGTTAGGGCTGGATGAGGTGACCCTGAACATCCCTTAGTTATGCTGCAATAGGCTTAGGCTGCTGGGGGCTTCCCATGATGCACTGAGCACTTCCTCTTCCTCACTTCCTTTCACTCTCCATGTGTTTATACACCACTTGCATTTAATCATTAGCTATTATTAAACCCTGTCTCTCTCCCATAGTGTGCCTTTTTGTCCTGTCTCCCTCTGCTCTCTTCTGTTTCCCATCACCCCCAACCGGTCACGGCAGATGGCTGCCCCTCCCTGAGCCTGGATCTGCAGAGGTTTCTTCCTGTTAAAAGGGAGTTTTTCCTTCCCACTGTTGCCAAGTGCTTGTTCATAGGGGGTCGTCTGACTGTTGGGGTTTTCTGTCTATATTGTAGGGTCTTTACCCTAAAATATAAAGTGCCTTAAGGCGACTGTTGTTGTGATTTGGTGCTATATAAATAAAATTGAATTGAATTGAATTGAATAGTTCATATAAGTTAAGTGCCTCTGTGCTGCAGAAATGTTTACTGAAGTTAGCATGCCAAGCAGCTAGCACTGGCCTGTAAATGCATATTTTACTTTTCCATCCATGCATTTTCTTAACCACCTATCCAGTTTAGGGTTGCAGGAAGGCTGGAGCCTATCCCAGCTGTCATAGGGGAAAAGGCCTATGACTACTCTAGTCAACATGGTGAGATTTTTAGCTCTCGTCTATCGTGCTAAAGGATAGAAAATCATTGAATAAAACAATAAATATAACACTGGCTGAATGTCTCTTCTCCTGACTGCCATCAGGCAAAATGGAGGACAGGAAGCCTGGTTCCTGCAGCAAATGTTATGGAAATGGACTGGCATTACATTTTTCCAGCTTTACTGGCCACTCAAACTCAGTAGACTTCAAGCCACATTTACCCATACATTCATACAGCCTATTATTCTATACACTTTAAGCACATAATATACCTCACATCCATGGCCAGATTAGAATCACCACTTAACAAGAAATGTCTTTACACTGTGGGGCGAAGCCAGAGTAGTCAGAGAGAACCCCCACAGGCACAGGGAGAACACAGAAAGGGCTCCACCGACCAGGAGATTCAAACCAGGAACTTTGCTGTGAGGCGACAGGAAAGCCAGAAAGATTGTGTAGCTTCTCCAGTAAATCAGCATGCATGTTGGTTGAATTCTATCCTGTAGCAGTGTCTGACCGAAGGACCTGCTGACACAGTATTAAAACTCAAATATGTGAACATCGTGATGGAATGGGCTATTATACTAAGGCATTTTTCCAGAAACAACAGTCACCCAATTCTACTATTTCCTACATATCAACACTCTAAATAACTTGTTGTGAAACTGCAGCACAGTCTAGCCTAAGAAGTAGAATTATTAGACTTATTTATTTATGTGTGTAACTCTCAAAACCACAGCTTTTCCAATACACATTTAAAAACAGATCTTATGTTCAATGTTCAGTCCTCAAATAAGGACAGATTACAGCTTATGTAGGACCCTTATCTCCGGGCAGTGGGTTTTGTCTCACACTGAAGTTTTTGTCTCATCATGGAACCAGAATCTGGCTCCATGATGAGACATGTCCTTGCCTGGATGTCAGAAGGCCAAAACTGTTATACTCAAATCACAAGTAGACTTTAGAAGATTCCTAAGTAAATGCCATGCTCCCAAAGCTCCCAGAAATCTATTGCTGATATTACCTCTCTCTGAAGTGAAAGCCAAAGTTTTACACAGAAGCACATTGAATAGAAGTGTCTGTTGAGAACAATGAGTAAGAAGCTTTGCAGTCTAATAGCTCTTGGTGTCACTTTGCCATGTGTAGACCATAAAGTGTGAAAAAAGGGAGTGTAACATTGAAGTCATAATAGAAGTAGATGACTTATCACAAATGTTACTCTCTTCAGGGCCACTAATGTAACTGACCATGAGAGGCTTCAGACCTGGAATCATATGACAGAGTGGATCATATGAGGAAACAAACTAATGTTTTCAATAACCACAGCTTTTGACTATGAGTCACTGGCATCTGAGTCATGTGGAAAAACTTCTACTTAGAAATAAAAATGATTTAGAGTAAGACAAGGTTCTGAAAGACAATTTCTCTATTGATGTCAAGTGACCAGCCCTGGAGCAGATCCAGCTGAAAAATCTGTTGGCATTTTTGAAGTGACTCTGAACAAACATTGAAGGGTCCGGCAGTGGTAGACTCACTTTTTAAAATGAATAATTACTGTGCAGGAGGAGTCTACACCTTGATGTGTGAATGGGGTTGAGTGGTGGGAGTACTCAGTGGGCACAAGGGATTTAAACAGTTATCTGTGTGATTAATGCCAGTTGGTCTAGTTGTAATCTAGGTGTTTTTAAACAGCCTACAGTGTGTGAAATGAATGTTTCTTTTGGCCTTGGTATATAATGCATCACTTGTCCTGTGATAAACGAATTCTTCATTGTAAGCTCAATACATTAATAAAGTAGCCAAACAAATATGCCACAGTACTTGGACAACACGGTCGAAAATGTTGGCTTCTCTCCACTGACAGTTTAAATGATTCTTATCTTGTTTGATTAAGAGTACTTGGCTTAAATATGGCAGCATCACTGCATCTACTGCCAAAGTTTTTCAATCCACCCTAACCACAGAAAGCTCAGCTGCACACTGATCTTCTTTGCAGGTTGGAAGTTACAACCAGTGTCCCGTTCTTGACAGTCCTGTGCGATTTATGATAAAGCTTAAATTTCACAGTCCAGTCTTGTTGCAGATTGAGGCCAAAATTGTCTCACTAGTGGCCAGTCGAGCAACTTCAGTTTAGAACACATTCACATTACTGCAAGCAATGGTGGTTGCACTGATTGCTGCATGTCTAGATTATCATTTTACAGAAATCAAGCTTCCAAAAGAATGCAAAGCAAATACAGAAAGAGTCTGAGAGCACAATGATTTATAGGTATCAAAGGACAAACACTGACATCCTAATTGGTATAGCTGCACATAAAACATTTAAATTATTGAATGAAATAATACTAAACCTTATAATTTCCAGAATACCAACCAGAATACCAATCCACTGCCAACCAAGTGAGAAAGAGAAGACAGAAAAGAAGAGCATACTGGAGTCAATTCCTGTCCCTACAGGTTCAATCCAGAAGAATTTACCCTCCAGGGTATTTATTGGGCCTCAAGGTATATATATTTTCGAGGGCCAAAACTGTACATATTCTACATATAGATTATTCCCAAAGAGTACAGGTACAGTCTATTTGCATAGTTTCTCCTAGATTTTAAGGTGCAATATCAGGAGACAGTTTGTGTTCAGCTGCAGTTGATGTTACAGCTTTGACACACATGCCAGTCCATTCCAAGTGTATGAATGAATATTTTTAAAAAATATAAAATAAATTAGTAGGTACCCTGTACCTAGGTTTGCACCTTTTTCAAAAGGTCACTTGTTGTACTGTTACATTAAGGTACAAAATGAAGAGATTTAAGACAGGTCTTGGTAAACCACCAAGTGTACAAAAAAATACCCCTGACAAGGTTACAATGACAGTACCGCCTCAGTGACAAGCCATTGTATTCTTAAAGGTATTATAAGGTCTGTTATTTTCTGAGAGTGCATAGAGAGATGGCAAACAACAAAACAGGATAAAACTATAGGAAAAGTTAGTGACATGCAGTAGTGATATATGATGACATGGGGAGTGAAAAGAGGGCTCAGTGCTCAGTGCATCATGGGAAGTCCCCCAGCAGAGTGAGCCTATAGCAGCATCACTAAAGGACAGTTCAAGGACACCTGATCCAAACCTAACTACAAGCTTTTACTTAAGTATTTTTTTTCTCAAAAAGGAAAGTTAGAAGCCTAAACTTGAAAGTAGAGGGCATCTCTCTCTTCGAACCCTAAGTGGGCGCTGGTTCCACAGAAGGGGAGCCTGATAGCTGAAAGCTGTGCCTCTCATTCTACTTTTGGAAATTCTACGAGCCACAGGTAAGCCTGCAGTCTGAGAGAAAAGGTCTCTATTGGAATAATATGGTGCTATGAGGTATTTAAGATATGAGGCCTGATGATCCAGGACTTGATATGTGAGAAGAATGATATTAAATTAAATGGTAGATTTAACAGGGAACCAATGAAGAGAAGCTAATGTGGTAGAAATAAGATGTCTCTTTCCAGCCCCTGTTAGTGCTCTCACTGCAATGTTTTGGATCAACTGAAGACTTTTCAGCCTAGAAGACTAGAAGTGAAAAAAATGAATGGACTATCAACAAGATGATCAACCTGTCTGTCAGTGTGTGGAGTACAGGTGGCCAAGCAGTGTTGCAAAAAGATCATCCTGTTTTTCTGCCTTTTATTCATGTTTGTCATTGGCTGTTTGCTTCATTCTAAATATCTGTTTTTGGTCATTTTAGGTTTAACAACCAAAACTAGAATAATAAATTCAAGGTTTGGGATAAAATAAACCCTTTAACAACATTAACCACATTGAAATCTTGTGCTCTATTATACGGGTAACCAGGGTGGCAAGCCATATGTCATCTAACATATGATTAGTTGCCTAAAAAAAGAGCAGCAGTAGGAAAACAAGATAAATTATTGGTAAAGGTAGGTTCATTACAAATGTATTTGTGAAATGCACAAGCAAACTTAATCTGAGTGAAAAAAAACAGATTTTTCTTTAAAAATAACCGAGAATGCAGTTTGTTTATATGTGAAAGTAATTTTTAGTATAAAATGCTGAAATGATTAAATGGGACAAACTTTACACAACCAGCCACATTAGTTGTTTTTGAATACTATTAAGATGAACGAATGCCAAAGCAGTTTAATAAATGAAAATAAGTACTTTAGAAAGACAGGGAATTATCCATTTAGTCAACGTTTTATATTATCACATTTGATGATGTTACAAGAACAAACTTTATTTTTTGTCTTAACCTTTTAAAGTTTGCAGGAAACCCTTTCACTCATATTATTAAGCTGAAACATGTTTTAATGGACAATGTAAAAATACAAAGAATAATAAATGTTAAACAGAAGACATCAGAACGTGTGAACCCCAGCCTCAGATTTCCAAACCCAAACAGGAACACCATCTCCTAAAGGCCTTTTCCTTCTCACAATCAAACAAGTATGTGATAGCTGCTATTTTTAGATTGCTCTCCCATTCTCTCTCCATCTCTTTTGTGCTCTCACCCTCGTCCTCTCTTTCCTGTCCTACCAAGTTAGTCAATAAGCTCCCTTACATGAGGACTTGACCATGTTGTACATTCACATTCACACCACTCCTACTTTGCCAAAGTCTAAAATTCTCCACCGAAAAACATTGGCCCAGCTGAAACAATGTTACACACAATCCAGCCTGTAAAATGAGCAGGGAACACTGCTGGCTCACATGTCCATATATGGACCTGGATCGACCTGTGTGAGAAGAATGGGTTCACTCTTGATGAATTTAAATGCAAAACAGAACTTAGAGTCTCCTAGGCTGAGAGTTGTACTGTACAGTGGTGCAGTACTAGTTTAAAGCAAAACATTCACAATAATGTCTTTGTAAATCATTCAAATGATGATGTAATCCACATAGTGAGCTGGTAGTTTGAAAACATGCTACTGACTGAAATGTTGAGTGTGACAGAAACGGGTGTTTTGAATGGTAGAAGTGGTGGAAAGTACAGCAAAGCTGAGAGGGATGAGCAAATCCTGTTCTGAGTGTTTGTGAGATGTTCTTTCTTTCTTCTTTCTTTCAGATCAGGAGAAGTAAACATATGGAGCTGTGGTATTAAAGAGGAAAAAGATATATTTGGAGTTAAGAAATTTTGCTGATCAGAGCAGACAGAGCAACTTTGCAGCACCTATACTTCCATTAAGAAAGCTGCTGGGAAGCTAAGTTGGGCTTTTTACTGCTATGCATTCACCAAAGTCCATTCTGAAAACCACTTGCCTTTCAGGATGCTCATTTTAGTAAAGTAAAAAGGTATGGTCGCAAACATTACAGTGGAATCAGTAGGAGTGATGAGATAGCACCAGATGAGATGGGCAACAGAAAATATCTGAGTCCTACTCACCCTCTCCAAAGCCATGCTACCTCAGGAGCAAACATTTAATTAATGTGAAACCACCCCCATGTGACAGTTACTGGAAATTTATATCACCATGGTAACGGATCCGGATCAAAACAATAACCAAAGGACCAAACTAACAGTATCTGAAGAACACACATTGGACCCTACACATGTCAATAATGTTTGTCTACTCTCTACTGTAGTTTTTGTGTTGTCTTGTTTGTTTTCTCTCTTCCCTCACCCGTCAGCTGGACGTGTTAAACGGGAGTTCTTCCTCCCCACCATTGCCAAGTGGCTATATTCACATTACTGCAAGCAATGGTGGTTACACTGATTGCTGTATGTCTAGATTCCAGAAATCAAGCTTCCAAAAGAATACAAAGCAAATACAGAAAGAGTGAGAGCACAATGATTTATAGGTATCAAAGGACAAGCACTGACATCCTAATTGGTATAGCTGCATGTACAACATTTAAATTATTAAAGAAAATTATGCTCAACCTCACGATTTTCAGAATACCAGTCCGTCACTACTTGTGGTTGCTCATCTGGTTATTGGGATTCTCTCTTTAACATTGTAGGGTCTTTAGCTTACAATGTAAAGCACCTTGAGACAAGTGCTGTTGTGAACTGGTGCTATATTAATATAACTGAACTAATCACAGCTTTATGATTAACTAATAACGCGTCGTCCTCTCATAGCTGTGTGTTTCTCTGCCTCTGTGTTTCCTGGCCCTGTTCATGAGTTGTTTTGTACTTAGTTATGTTTCCTGGACTTTAGTACCTTTGTGTTGTTTTGGACTTCTAGCAATAAAGCTGCGTTTTTGAGTTTAGTTTTGTTCCGAGTCCTGCTTTTGGGTCCACTCTTGCCTGCCACACAGCCGCTCCTTGACAGACAACGATGTAACCTGGTTCCCATTTTTTTAGACTCCTGCTCTCTTCTTCTTCTTTTTTTTTAACCAAAGGCTGCAGCCCAGATAAGTCTTGAAAAAAGCAAAAGAAAAAGAAGAAAAAGAAATGCAGAGGGCACAGTCACATAAATTCACTAGTACACATGTCTAGGTGAAGAGAAAAATGATGATTGAGAAGGTTTATTTTGTATACATTGCTTTCATTAAAATCCTGCATTTAAAAAACACAGTGCTGCTTCTTGCTATGGGTTTGTAGACTGGATCCTTTGTATTTTAGACTTTACTGTAAATAATGAAGTTAGAAATTACAGTCATGTTCAAAACTATATATAGCATTTCAGAATTCTTTTTCATTTTCATGGTGACTTTTGAATATTTCTTTTCAGATCCCTTAGAACCAAATACTTTATAAGAGGACTTCATTAGTCAGAAGAACTGATCTAATCACATTTACGACAGCAAAATGAAAAAGAAAAATAATCAAATGACAGAAGTGAGAGAACAAAGAAGAAGAGGCAAGGGAGTTGGGATGGGGTGTGAGGCAGGGTGGAGTGAGGATGGATGGAGGAGCTAGGGAGGTGGAGGAACAGGGCCGTGACTGGTTCCACATTAGGAGGAGGAGGAGGTTAGAATGGAGAGCTGAGGATGCTTGTGCTATGAATCAGCTGTTTAAATATGATCCCTGCTCTTCATTCTAACACACCCATTCACTCCCTTAAGAAGAGGAGGTGTGGATGGACACCTCCTTTTCTTCTAGTTTATCTTTCCCTCTCACTCTCCCACATGCTGTTTATTATTCCATCCTCCTCACAGTAACTGAAAGCCACTCGGGCCCATCTGCTACATATTCTCACTAAACATTTCTCTCTGATTATTGTGTCTTGGTAACACAGCTCTTTCAATGGCTGCAATATTTTTTGTAGTGATTGATTTGCCCTCCAGTTAACTTGTAGGTTAATGTAAGTTAGTCGCAACAAGCTTTGTCTTCCTCATGGGGCTTGGAAGCAAAGGCAGTGCTAGGGCATTGGATAGTGGAGCTGATGGTGCGTTTATGTGTATCTACATGTAAATCCTCAGTATCAAAATGATCAGCTTAAGCTGCGTCCACACAGGAAGCAATTTGCTCGTTGCACATCGCTTTATCATTGATAGTTGGTCACTAGCAGACATTCCAGGCTCCGGTTGCCTAGGTAACTGTCTAATGTATTGCTACCAGGTCATATGTCAATTAACAGTTCTCACTCATAGCCACTTGCCTCGAAGTTGAGAAAAGTTTATCTCAGGACCTGCCTGCTTTGCGCTGCCAGTGTTTTTTTGCCCATATTTACATGAAGTCACCGAACATCAAAGACTTTCTATGTTGTCTAGTTGCCACATCGCTTTGAATCACTTCCTGTGTGAGTGCAGCTTTTCTCTGAATTGTTATGCTATCACAGTACTTAACACTCTCTCCCTTACCCAATATAAGTCTGCACTGAGTGCTTTTTGACCAATGGCTGGTTAGCACAGTAGGTTTGGGAGTGTTAATGTTGGGGTAGGTGTCAGTGTGACAAGCTGGGAGAGCTTATCACACTGATACCTGGTTAGCATACCTTGGCATCATATATATATATTTTTTTTTGTATAAGACAAACTAGAAGTAGACTAGACTAGAAGTCCCTCAACATCTGAAATTGTCACATGAGACTTAAACCAAATGTTTTCCACTGGTATTGCCATTGTGCCATCACTCACCACAGTGGCAATGAAAACAAAAGGAGAAACTTGCTGCAGATGGGAGAAGTTTGCCTTCTACGTCATCAGATATTGAGACTTTTGTGTTACCACTGCTCCACTCTCCTAATTTTTGTAGATTTTGATGCCTAGTCATTTAGCATTATGCTATTCTAGGGAATAAAAGGTGGTGGGAAAGTAGAGTACAGTGGGCTGTCCAAATGTTTTATGTGATCAGCTGCCTGCTGCATCCCAAAATCTGGTAGTTCAGTTTAAAGTTATGAGCCAGTTCACCAAAACAATGAGCTGCAAGATACTAAGGCTGAGGGAAACTGCAGAGTAACAGTCGCCAACATTTTTCACTACATGTGAACTCTTAAAATTATTCAAACACTTATTAGTGCACCTTGCATTTTCTCACTCACACACTGGTGTAAAGTATCACATTCCAGGCTGGATCCTTAGTGAGTGCAGTAAGCCTTTTTCTCTGGCAGTATATGGCCTCAGCTGTCAAGGAACTGAACACAGATGTAAGAGAGTAAATCTCAAGCAGGCTCAAATGAGCCAAACGCACACTCACAGACACAAACACACAGACAAACACACACTGCCAGAGAAGAACTGCTGTTCATGCTAACAGGGAGACAGCTGCTTCCAACTCGTGCTGGAACAGAGCTCCCTCTGATTAGCTAACACTTACACATTGTATAGTAGCCTGGACTAGTCAGGCTGCCAGCAGCATTATGGGGCATTGTTTGCCTTGTTGGCATTAAGCACATGTGGTTTTGGTTTGGGTTTGACTGCTATTCCTTTTAGATTGATTGTGATCATTTGTGGCAATATAAAATATAATGTGATGTGACATGTCATGGTAAAACCCAGGAGAAACACACTCTATAGCCTGTTTGGAATCAGGTTAATAAGTCCTCTGGGGTGCATTTAAATGTATGTTAAAATGCAAGCATATATATTTATCATATCTGAGGTCAATGACAGTCTTTACTCATAAAAAAAACATGGTGAATAAAGTCATCAGGCACATTAGCCTCAGCTTTGCTAGGACCACACTTGTGGTGGGGGCCTAGGAGGGATTGGAGCAAAGACTGGCAGCTCGACAGCCACTAATAAAGCAGAGATTAAGCACCCTACGCTTCACTACAAAGCCCTCATGCTGCTTCCTCGCTGTGTGAGCTGGCCCTCTGTAACAGTAAACACCACTCAGTAACAGTGTGTTTTTATTATCAGCAGAGCACCAGGGCAGAGCTTTTCCTCAGGGTACAAACAGCACCAGTGCCAGTATAAATCAGTGTGTCTGAACTAACACTGCATTTCTGCAGACTGAAAAGTGGAAAATATCTGGGAGAAATAAGAAAACTGTATATGTTGCTAGGCTGCATGTGTCACTAACCTACAAATAGACTCAAAACCCCAGAGGTTAAGATTATTACCCAGGGACCTCTGCATAGGAATGTTGTTGATTTTGTAATGAGATGTCGACATGAAGTGATCCAAGCTGTGTTAGTGAAAATATATTCACTTATTCTTAGCACTCATACAGATGAAGTAAAACCCTGTAAACTAACACTAACTGTGTTGCTGGTGGCTCCTCTGAACATCCCCATATATTCAGTATGTACTGTGTATTGCTTATACATTATGCCTGATGGCTGTCAACTTACATTTGTGTACATTGTTTTGAACTGCTTATAAACCTCATTGTGAGTCACTTGGTAAAGAAAATACAGTGTGTCTGGTGAAGTGATGCTGGTGGTGCAGGTTGCATTTGTTACCATAATGCTGTTACAGTAAACCCAAGGAAGCCATGGTTAGCATATACTTAGACCAGTCATCAGGACTGTAGACTTTTTCACATGTTGTTATGCCTTAATATGCTTATGCCTACTTTTCCAATAATCATTGGTTAAACAGCCTGATATACCATACTGACAGTTACAAAATTCTGATAACATGTCTGTATTTCAGAATCAACCTGAAGATTTTTGATCGAAATCCCTTGAATTTAATCACTAAGGAACAACGAAAAACAGTCATCCCATGGCACTTAATATTGTAAGGTAAAGACTCTATCAACATTATTGAAAGAACCCAAATGATCAGATGTTCCCCAATGAGCCAGCACCTGATGACAGTGGGGTGGAAGAACTCCCTTTTAACAGGAAGAGGCTCAGGTAGAGGCAGCCATCTGCTGCAACAGTTTGGGGGATGAGGATAATCGTTATGGATCACTGTGGCAGTAACCACAATATTTAAAAATGAATCACTGATATCGTTCCAGTAATGCACATGCCATGATAGCATCGGAAATAATGGTGTGACTGTTCTTTTTGCATGCTTGTACAGGTATGGTTACAGGCTTGCTCGTCACTTCCATACACTTGTATTTTAAATTTAATTATTTACCAAAAAAGATCACACACAATAAAGAATGTTTTAGATGAATCTGACTGATGGCATTATTGTGATTTTTAAACATATCATCATTGTGATTTGTTTTCCAGGTTGTACCCCACCTTTCACTAAATGACAGCTGGGATAGGCTCTGGCACCCCCTCAACCCTTGGATAAGCAGTTAAAAAGACAGATAGACGGACGGACAGACGGATGGATGGCATACACAGTTATACACAGGAACACTGATTGGTCATTTCACCTGGATGATCTCTTGTTATTTCTTGCTCCTGTGCGAGCAATGAACCCCTGAAAAAAAGCACTGTAAAATTTGTAGTCTGGCTTGTCTTTCTGTGTTTTTGTATGGCCTTGAAGTACAAATATGGAGTACTATCACTACTACTGCATTTGCAAGACAGGTGACAAATTAAAAGGAAAAACCTGAACCTCTGACCCCCTACAGTGCAGGGATCTGGTGGCTGTGTTATACTGTGGGAGCTGGTTTGCTGTCATTGTTTGAATCCACTTTTCTCATTAGAGGGGGTCCATTACAAATTTGTGAATGAGTGCTAAGAATAAGTGAATTCTATCACAATAGAAGCAGTCTCTTCCAGGATGAAAATGGCCATAACACCAATGGGAGATTTTTGACCAACATGTTAGACAGGATTCTCATCCACCATGGGAATATATTTTGGAAAAATAGTGTTCCATTCCTCCAATGGCATTCCACCAGGAGACTTGGATAATCATAGCCAAGGAGCGATGAAGCTCTTCTGGCAGCATGTGATAGCCCCAAACATTATTAAGACATTTTATGGTGTTTTTTTTCCCTTTAATTTGTCACAGATCTGTTTGCCCAGGGTGTTCAGACTGAATGAATAAGTTGTCAGTACTAATGAATCCCAACAAAGACCAAGTAGTAATGTGCTGTCCCATGTAGGCAGATAAACAGTTACAGCTCACTGGGTGTGCTGGCCAAATCTTTACTGTCTGATTTTTAAGAAGAATCTGCCCTTAAAGGGCAACAGAGAAGCAGAGAAAACTGAAAACAGAACAACATATTGTGGTTTGCTTTTTTAATGAAGATGAATTTGATGTTATGTCATAGTTGGCAACCAAAAACAAAGCCGGTGGTTTGAGTTAGTGAGGGAGCCAGAGATAGGCATTTCAGGGGGAGTTTCTCTTGCCACAGGGCCAGAGCACTTGGCTAAAGCTAGCAAAATCCCAACCTGTTTTTCTCTAAGTGATACTCCAAGTAGATTGTATTGGAAACTTTCAGCCCTCAGTTTCAACACTTTATTAGGTACTAATTAAAATGTAGATTTATGATCTTCTCAGATTGAGAAACAGTTTAGTCAGTGAATTCCTTCGTATGTGATGATAAGGTTTTTGTCTCTCAGAGTTCTGCCCTGCTCATCTGCTGATCGTTAAAAAATCTTGTGTTTGTACAGCAAGTCAAGGAAGCCAAATATATTGTGTAATTATGTTAGCATAGAATTAAAGCACACGCATTCCCAGTCACGCAGTCTGGGCCGCCTAAGATGGAGCCCTCATTTGACTGAGGGGAAATAGAGAGAGTGAGGTCGGTCCAAGCCATGATGTCTGAGTCAAGGGTGGAAACTCTGAATGTTCTCGCGCCACTGTGCAAAAAGCTGCAAGCTATTACACATCACACCACAACCTCTCAAGCTAAAAAAAGAAACAGGGCTCTCCTCAGCTCCCCTCAAAGAAAAAAAACTTGCTCTCTGTCTTATTAAAAGAAACATCTGCCCCCTTATAGTTCATCTCTTTGTTCTGCTACCAGTCCTCTACCTTAAACAGGAACTAAAGCATGCTTGTGGTATTTTCCATCTTTAAAAAAAAAAAAAAAAACAGTGGGGAAAGAGTGAAATGACTTTCCGAATGGATTCCGTATGACTTGGGCAGCCAGTAAGTTTGGTTCACATGTGAAGGCTTGTGTTCTTAGACCTACACACAGCATGCTATGGAAGAGATATCTGGAAGCCACCTGTAGTTGATAGTAAATATTCATTCTACATATAGCAGTTTTGGCATTGGGTAAGTGGTGGTGTAGAACAACATGTGAAAGTGTGACAGTCCCAGACACAGCCATGATCTCTGCTTCTGTGTGTTGTCTAACAATATAATGAGTTCTGCCTGTGTAGGCATTGCCTAATGGTTGATGTTATTTGAATTTAAATTCATTTTAAGAAAATGTCATTTAGAGAACTCAGAAAATGTATCATAAATTGGAGAAAGAGAGGAAGCTGTGTTTTCTGGTAAGTGTGAGTGTCCAGTAATTGTTTCCATTGTTTCCATAGGTGCAGATTTGTTTCAACAAGCTGACAAGTTATATCGGATCAGGCTGAAAGAGTCATCTGGTTCATGATTTACAGACTATTGTTAGATGTTCATCACATCTTCCTTCTTAATCTAATACTTTTCTTGGTGTATTGATCACTATACTATACTGCACTTCTAAATGCATTTTGCTCTCTACTAGTTTGATCTATTTTCCATAACAATCCATGCAGAAATACATGGTCAAAGACTGCTTTTTTTTGTTGTTGAGGAAATGAGAAGTCTGTACAGATGGTGTAGGCAGGTGATCGGGGTGGATGGCTGGAATACAAAGAGCAAGAGCTTGCATTGTTTTTGATCCCAGCCTGGTCGTGGGCAGGTTAATACAACAAAAGCACTTCATCCTGGCACTTTTTTAAGCTACTGTTTATCTTGAGTGATTACTTTGAGTAACATGATAAAGTCACACGCAACAAATTCAGAGGTAAAAGTTTCATTTCTTACTTATCATCTGCCCAGAGTACTACATACATACCACTTTCAGAGTGGTATGTATGTGGTACTGTGGGTGAAAAACAACACATCCTGTCACCTGGACAGTTGCCATTAATACTTGTAGGGAACCCTTAACCACTCCCTGAAATCCTCAGCACCTCAGCAAAGTGAGCAACATCTTTACAAGACTTCCCCATTCAGCTGCTGCTATTCAGTAGGATTTTTTGCAGTGATATGGCAGTGACTGGGCTTACACTCACATACCAAAGCCCAATCAGTTGTTCAGTTCACCCATGAGCCACACCCATCCCTCATAAGGTTTCATGTGCTTACATTACCATACTGTACCCCAAACAGACTAACAATAACCAAACATGGATTCAGGTATTGATACATACAAACACTCTCCCACCTGGTAAATCATGACTTTAAAGTTGCGTCTCTTGAGCAGCTCTGCCTCGTTGTTCTCCAGCTTCTTGATCTGGCCTCCTTGCTTCTCCAGTGTGTCTCGCACTGTCTTGACATTGACGCTCACCTTGCGTACCTTCTCCATCATCTTGTTGACACTGTTGGATGTGGTGCTATGGCTCTTGGTCAGTTTTGTGAGCTCGCCTTGGATGCAGGTCACTGTACGCTCCATCTCTTGCTGTCTGGCCTCCAGCCCACTCTGGGTCTGCTGGATCTGGTCCACCGCCCCAATGATCTTGTCAAGCAACGAGAGCACCATGACCCCATTAACTTGTGGGTCTGCTTTCACAGCATCATCGTTGTTCTCGGTGGCGTCCCCCTCTGTCCCCATGGTGGACAGCTCTTTCTTGGCTGCAGCAAGGGCGTTGTCTTCATCATCTGAAGGTGGGAGGTTAACCTCATCGTCAGAGATCTCAGTGAGGGTTTGAGGCTCCAGCTGAGCACTTGAGGATTCCAGAGCTTCAATGGCTGCCATGTCGGTGTATAATCAGCTGATCAACGTTATTTCACCGTTTCTTCTAGACTATTTTCTTGCTGCTTGCCTTCTCACCTGCTTCTTCCTTCCCTCTGTTCTGTGGACCTCTGTTCTTTCTCTTTCCTATTTATGAATTCCCTTATCTATCTCCAGCATACATACAGCCTGTCTTTCTTTGCTGTCTGTCCGTTCTGTCTGAAGTTCCTGGAGTCAGGCCAGTGAGCAGGGGAAGCCAAGCGATGCTGGATGTTACCACATGAGCGTTAGGATGTAAATGCCACACCAGGCAGAGAAACCCTCCAGTCAAGCTACAGCCGGCAGGGTTTTTTCTTTCCAACCCACCCTCCTTTTTTTCCACTGGACTCCCCCCTCTCCTCAAACTCCTCCTTTATCTCCTCCCTAAATACAAACTTCAGTATGACTCCACCTAAGTCCAGCCCCTCTATGACTCAATGACACACCCCCATGGTCTAGTCTTGTCCCACCAGCATGGTTGAAATAGTTAGCAGAGCTGCACTGATCTGCTTGTATACAAGCTGAGGCACAGTCGAAGGAGGAATGTCAAACAGGAGCTATTCTTGTTTCCACTCCTTTCTCCCTACCCTCCACAGCATGGACAGCAGTAGTGGTTTATAACAGTGGCTCAGTAGGTAGAGCAGGTTGTCTAATAACTGGAGGGTTGGTGGTTTGAATCCCACTCCATGCCAGCCATTCTGCCGTTGTGTCCTCGGGCAAGACACTTTACCCACCTTGAATGAATGTTTGGTGGTGGTCGGAGAGGCCATTGGCATGGATTGGCAGCCACGTTTCTGTCAGTCTGCCCAGCTTACCACCACCAGTGTGTGATTGTGGAGTGAATGAATAATGGATTTAATGTAAAGTGCTATAAAAATCAAATCCATTATTGTTATTAATTATTTTCATAAAGAAATCCTGTTATATTTATAGTTTCACATGACACCAGTTCCTGGCAGACTGCTTGTATGAAACATGTAAACACATGCTTAAATGCAAGATTATGATGCTGCAGTCTACTCTATATATAAATGTTTCTGTCACGTTATGCACAGGTATCTGGCAAAGCCATAAAATCATTATAATTTTTACCTAATCATCTACAAGGGCTGTAAGAATGAAGTTCAGGTCCTTCTGGGGTTCAGTTCAGACTAACACCTTGTTTAGACTGAAGCACAAGTTGAGGCCAATAGTTTATAGATTGAGAATTAAGCCAGTACTGGTGTACCACCAACAGTTAGATGCTGGATCCAAAGAGATTCCTTGCTCCAAGTGACCCTTATAAAGTATAAACTTCTCTTTACAAAAAAGACACACTACTTCTTTCATTTCCGCCAGTCACTGAATGTAAATCATGAGGTGCAGATTAAAACAATAAAAAAGTAATTAAAATACTGGACCACGGGATGGATTTTGTTTTAGCATTAAGCAGGATGCCTGGGGTCCTTCCCTGGGAAATTTTAAGTGTCAAAGACGTGAATATTTTTATTTAGGTAACGAAGAAAAACAAAAAAAATCATTCAAAAATCAAACATATCCAACATATTTCAAGTAAATATTCTCAAATTTTTTCTTTTCAAGTTATCTCCACAGAGCCAACACACATGCAATTTTGTGTTTGCCTGGTTCCAGATGTGGAAGTGATGGTGTAATGAGTTGGTAAATCTTTGTCATATCAGGCACTTTTATGTCTTTTGTTTGGGGAAGTAACCTGCTTAAATGTCTTTGTTCAATTACATTTGATTTATTTAGCACCAATATAATATAATAGCATCAGTTTTAACCAGCACACTGTTTGGATTCCTCCTTCAGCTCATGCAGAGGTCATTTAAATGACTCTGACTGTGGTGAATGGCTAAGGATAATTAATGCATCCTGACCACCTCTGCACCTACTAGAAATAAAGCTGAACACTTTCTCTAACATCTGTTTCAGCTCCGCTGCCACAAAGACAGACAGGGAAATCTTTACCACCTCATACCACAACACCTGCATTCATTTGTTAGATTTTACTTATTAAGCTCCTTATTGTATTACATTTAGGTTTCGATTTATTGACCTCTTCACTTTTTTGCATTTTCTATTTATTTAAGCTCCTTCTTTAGTGTATTTTTTTAGCTTTCCATGCTATTTTGTTCAGTTATATTGTATTTATTTTATTGAACTAAGTTGTTTTTCATGCTTTGACTGCTATATCACAATAATTTCTCAACTTATAGGAGAAATAAATTATTTCTTATCTTATGTTATCTTATCGTATCTTATCTTTAGATTAATTAGGAAACTATCAACAAAATTTCAAAAAACTGTACCCTGCTTCCTCAAATCTACATCTATAACTGAGTCAGTGTGAAGGTCAGAACATGTGCTGAAGAGTTAACCATGAGGGTTAAGGTTACTAATACTAGCCATGAATACCTTTGTCCTCTAAGCCATGACAGTGATCCTAAAGGTAAAAGCTGTTTCCTAAAATGAAGTTAGGCTGCTTCATAATAACAGCTGCAAGAACAAAGTGTTTTTACATAAACTCTTCTAAAAAAATTTAAATCAGTGGGAAGCTTTTCAGTCATTACAATCATATTTGTTTTCATATGTATCTCCATGGCACTGCTGTCTTCTGCAGAGCAGAGATTGTATGCACACAAGTTATGAAAACCACATGGCACACTAGAATGAGGCAGAAAGCTATCTTTGAAAAGCTGTTCCGTGCAGTACTCTGCTGCAGTAATTTATGTACATTAAGGGAGTTCCATGCTCCAAAATTGCTTACTGGCAGCCTGCCAGTGTCCTGATTTAAACCCTGCACCATGTGGAACTGAGAAATGGTGAAACTCTACTGTGGCTTTTTGTAATAGGAAACTTTCTACAGGATCTCATTAGTACTGACTCAACACTTGGCTAGTTGTCGACTGTTCCACAACATCTGGTAGACCTTAAGAGGAGTGGTTCTGGTAGTTCTTCGCTGTAGGTGGTACTAATAAGAAATTAGGTCTCATAAGCATCTTACAGGCACAAGTAAGAACATGACAATCATTTAATCAGAACTTGATGTGTAGCACCACATGAAAGTTTTAGGAGCTAAAAGTGACGTGTGGATAGCTTCAAATGTTCCAAGTTTCTTGGAGAATTTGCCACAGTTCTTCTGTGGATTTGATCAGTTTCAATGTCTTCTGTGTCTGTGTCTTCATGTAATCCCAGACTGCCTTCAAAATGCTGAAATTAGGGCTCTGTGGGGCCATATCATCTGCTACAGGACTCCTCCAGATGGTACTGAGTGATAAGAATCCAAACATTTGTAACAAGTGCCTAAAAAGTTTACACATACACACAGACACACACACACAGACACACACACACACACACACACACACACACACACTGTGGTAGAAACTATAATAAAGGAAGGAGGGTTAAATCTTCATGACTGATTAATGATAAAATGCTGAAACTGCTGCAATCAACATTCTTCAACAGTGGATTAAACAGTGTGCAGGATGCAAGATGTCCCTCATTGTTATGAACCCTGAAGAAAGTGTACTCCTGACTCTACACAGCCTCGCCTTCTTTTGGTTTTCTCCCCCTATCATAGTATCATTTTTGGATGCAGCAAGTGGCTGTTATCAAAGGAAAAACTTTAACAACAGACTCTACACTTCCTACCAAAATAAAAAAGAAGCCAACAACGGGAAAGCAGATAAAATTAGTCTGCTTTCTGCAGCCCCGTTGTTACGATGTGATGACAGGACACAAAGGGAGACCCAGTGAGCAAAAGGTGAGCTTTTTACTGGCCAATTCAAAAAGTCAAAGTCCATAAAACTCTACTGGAGTATTAGATATACATATTCAATTCAATTCAATTCAATTCAATTTTATTTATATAGCGCCAAATCACAACAGTCGCTTCAAGGTGCTTTATATTTTAGGGTAAAGACCCTACAATATTAGAAAGAAAACCCCAACAATCAGACGGCCCCCTATGAGCAAGCACTTGGCAACAGTGGGAAGGAAAAACTCCCTTTTAACAGGAAGAAACCTCCGGCAGAACCAGGCTCAGGGAGGGGCAGTCATCTGCCGCGACCGGTTGGGGATGAGGAGAAACAGAAGAGAGCAGAGGGAGACAGGACAAAAAGGCACACCTATAGGAGAGAGACAGAGTTAATAATAGCTAATGATTAAATGCA
>VUQI01048367.1:0-14885 GCA_015106735.1 Paratilapia polleni | reverse complement strand
AGCAGTCGGGCAGTCAGAGAGAAGCAAACAAATATTAAGGCTGACAAAAAGTCAGATGAGTTTAGGTTGCACTGAAGCACAAAAAGCAACATAAAAATGGCATAAAGGGACTGTCATGGTTGCATGTTGGTCCTATGCACAATTTTGCAGACCACCATCTACATGTTGCAGCTGTGCATCAGTAGGGGCAGTGTCAAACCATATGTGGAACAAATGCTCTTTTTTGTGTAGTTGTTGGTCCTTCAGCCTGCCATGGAGAAGACAGACGTCATAACATACAAAGAACTTCTTTATAGTGAAGTGAAACCGGGTGTTAAAAACAACTAAAACGGTCCACTCTTGTGCTGCTTTTTTGATCAATCCTCCATGAATTCTGCTTAACCTACACCAAGTCCTTGTTTATTGGTTTCAAATCATTCCTGCAGTTTCCCAGTCAAAAAAAAGTATCCTTGGGCAAGATACTGAACCCCACATTGCCCCCGATGCATTCATCGGAGTGTAAGTGTGTGTCTGAATGTTAGCTAAGTGCAGATAAAAGTGCTGTATGAATGTACGTGTGAATGTGGCATGTAGTATAAAGCGCTTCGAGTACTCAAACTGAGTAGAAAAACGCTATATAAGTAATTTGAGTTTCCACAGTGAAAACACCAGAAGGGAGGTATCAAGAAAGATTGAAGGAAGCAATCCTTTCCTAGAAGAATACTCAACAGCAGCCTCAGTGCTCAGCTCTGTTTGCCACATTAGACTGGAAAGGCTCAGCCAATTGTCCTTGTTTCCTGGAACTCACCCCATCTGGTGAAGGTTGAATCAGTTTGCCCCCTATAAAGTGGAGTTGAACTGCTGAGTCACATTCCTCTCTGTGGGTGTTGGTAAAACGTCTGTAAAAATATAGCACTTCTGCAACATGTTGTAGTGGAATGTACTGGGGTTAGGGTAGGATGTGTGCTGCATGTGTAGGATGTATAAAGTCCTTTTTAAGGAGCAGCTGGTAACAGTGCAAAACTTACTTCCAGCATTTGACCTACGACCAGCATCATGTTTCTTTCCTTCTTTTTTTTCCATTAGCCCACCCTCAAACTGCTCCAATTTGCTGTCTCGTTGATTCTATTTTTTTTTTTTTAATTTTCAGTATTGGCACTGTGGAAGATTGACATGACTGTTCTATGACACTTTCCATAGTTTTGAGGCTGGCAGACAGACTTGTAATTCAACACTTTCTTTAGCTTTGTTTGATATGAGACTGTGCACACACACACACACTATGCTCAGCATCATTTGGATTGGGGGGGGAGGATAATAGTATGACAGTGTTTATACAGTTCCTCTGTGGCAGCAGACCGTGTTTTCTTTCATGTAGATATGTCTGGGTTTGTGTTTACGCAGGACCTAGGACTTTATACTGCCATCCCAATAAAAGCCGTCAAAATCCAGCAGACACTTTGATGTATGGCTCACATGTGGGGAAAAAAATTGCACTCAGTGTTTGTCATCAATGTCCCCCCTATAATTTGGGTTCACTCATAAAATACACTGAGGTCAGCAGAGGATATTTGTTAAGCCTGGATTGACCTAAATAGATACTTTAAAGGTGCAATATGTAGTTTAGAGGACCATATAGATTTTGGGTGCATTTCAGTTTGTCACAACCCCAAAACTAAGAAAAGGCAGCTCAGATGTGATCAAAAAATATTGTTTGTTTATTGCAGCACTCCCTAGTGTTAAAAAAACACCATTTTTGGAGAAGCACAAACCCAGGATGGGGTGCCATAAAGTAGGTTTGGTGTCAGTAAATGAAACCGTGAATTTACTGCCAATTTCAATTTACTTTGAAAGTCTCTCTGAAAACGTCTGTGAGTGCTGGTCAGAATTGGTACCAGTTTTGCTGAAGATTGGACCAAACTTTTTTCAGACCTCATAAAATCCACAATAGCAGTTATATCAGTTAGACTGACATGACAAGCTGACGTGTCCTGGCTTTAGCATCTCTCCTGATATTTCCACACACAAAAAGGCAAACACATAAACAGTCTTTGGGCAAAATGCTTTTTAGCTTGTTATAGCACCCTGTAGTGGAAAAATGTCCAAAGATTCTTTCCTCAAAATGCCATTTTGAGTCCATGTACAAAGTGATTTTGATAGATCAAAGCATTTTTTAGATATGACATTGATTATGATTGGCTGTGATGGACAAACACTTTAGAAAAACAAATATTCATATAATTATATAATAATTCATATGATTGTAAAATTGATACAATAAGGCTTGGTCTGAAGATCATCATGATCATGATTAGAAGAGATTTGTGGCCTGTGAAAATCTTAGAAAACGTTTTAATAAATTCTAATATGGTAGAAAAATCCAATCCAATTTTTACATTTTCCGGGAAATGTTGTGCTTTCAAGTGGTCTCAGACTCATTTCAGTAATAACTACGGAAAATAATGTAACAGGGCAGTCAGTTATTTTGTTGCAGATGTTTTTTGGTAAGTTCTACTAAAGCTCTTCTGCTCTTCTACTCCCTGCATTGTATGAATCACCACAGCAATTTCAAGGGGGTCTGTTTTCTGTCTGATGTGGGATGTGTCACAGAGTTTCCTATTTCCTTACAGTAGTCTTTCAAGTCATTTGGTATGATTTAATGTTATTTAGACCCATAAAAATCTAAATATTTTTTTCTAATTTAAGATCAGTGTTTAATCCACTCTATATAAATGGTAATTTGGACTCACATGTATCACAATTCATTTGAACTGTTGGACTGTTCCTTTAAGAGGTTCGTCTCTGGTGAACCAGGATCCCAAGGGGCATGCTTTTTAACATATTTGTACTTCCAGTCCTGCCAGCTTCCTTTCAAAATGTCTGCTTTGGCTTTCCTGAATGCCAGTTACCAGCATAGGCATGTACTGACTTCACTAATGATAATTTGCAACTTTTATAAATGCGAAAACTCTTTGCTCTTAAAGGGAACATGCAGCGCCTTATAAACACGCATAATGAATGTCTGATGCATATGCAGGTCGATTACATCAGGTTGATCTCTACAGTAGAGGTAGAGAATGCAAAGTTAAAGTAAAACACGGAGCCACAAGTTCTCTAACAGTTCAGCACTTGGCTTTTCTGCCAGATTAGCTGCATACAGTATAAAGATGCAGTTTGGCAGTTGACTCTGAGAAAAGCGGAGAAACGAGCTGTGACTTGGTTATCAGGCAGGAAATCTGTATGCAAATGAGATTAATAGCCTCGATTAAACTCCAAATAAAGCAGGGAAGCATGAGAGAGAGCAACAGACTGACTTTATAAGAGATTATAAACATTGTAGGAGCTGTTTCATTGCATAACTATTATCTTATCAGACTTTTTACTAGTTACTTTGCAGGTTTAACAATAAGAAAGTAAGCTTAATTAAACCCAACAGTACTCATACCAATATTTGAATAAACTGTGATTTTATACATATAAATCTTTGAATAACTTCATCTGAAAAAAAAAAATAGGCTAAAAAGAGGGCATTATTTTTCACAACCACCTGATAAAAAAAAAAAGGACTCACAATTTTGGGGTGTTCTTTGAATTTTGAAATTCCCCCTCATTGTTTTAGCACACAGAAATTTACACGTAGATGCCGCCTTGGTTGTTGCTGTTCATTGAAACGTGTCACCGCCATTTTGTGCAGGAGGTGCTTCTAATGCATGTATGTCGATGAAGGCAGATGACTATGCCCAATAAAAAATAACCATAATTTGCTTTGTTGTTTCCTGTTGCTTAACCCTGATATTTCTTTTATTAGAACATCAAAAAGCAGCCCAAAAGTCTGGTATTTTATATGGGAATGTGTCAGACCCCACAGTCAGACCCCCTGAGCAAGATGGCAGCAGAGACGCATCTCACAAGCCCAGATGCAGATCTACATGTATGTTTTTAGCATTTCTTTTAGCAAATAGGTGAGCAAAAAGTTACCATCTACACCTATAGCATACAGGGAGCTACATTAGCATTCATTTAGAGTCATGTTGCTGGCAGAAGTAAGTCCAGCATATTTTAGCCCTGTTTGGGGTTCTACCCGTCCCTGAGGTAAATATCAGGCTAGCAACTCAGTGCTCCAATAGGTTTCACCAGCTAATTGTTAAATTAGTCTGTGAGTTGTTTGGTGCCAGACAGGTAGTGTAGCGCAGGTAGTTAGCATTAACATACACATTTGACGCACAGTTAATATTAAATTAAATGAATGTAACTTTAAATAAACAATGAAGGAATGGATAACTTGAGGTAAATGTAGAGCAGGCATTGGTTTGCAGTGCTAGAGTACAGCGTGAGCTTTTACTACCGTAGGCTATGTCAAAAGAAGAAAGGTGTTTGAACAGAGTCAGATAAATGACTGGTGGTCTTAAAGTGTCATTTACCTTTTGGAAGACCTGTAATCGCTTGACAAACAGCCTTACCACTGGGCCGAGAAATCTGAACCTCAGGGTAGTGATGAAGCCAAAGGAAACATCCTTTAAGAGCACCCGAGGAAGTCAGTTTGAGGTAACATTAGGAAAATTACCCCAAACCGAGTGATTACATCCTCTGTAAGGTCACCATATGTGCTGCGAGAAGGCTCTCTTTCTCCTGAGCCAGTACTCTTAAGCAGCAGCCGATCTAAACTTTTAACTCCGCTTTTATGTATGACACTTAGCAATACTTAGATGTTGTCTTTTTTTATTGTGGCAAGTAGGGGTGGAAATCATCTTTATCATCAAACTGAAGGAACTCACAGCAGGAAGCCTAACACATCCTTAGGCTAACATCCTAAAAAAGGACACATATTTTTTCTCTCTCTCTTTAACAAACAGTGGAAACGGTTCCACTTGATTACCCACCAGCTGTGAAGCGTCTGTCTTGCAGACTTAAACATCTTTAAACTTCAAACGTTCACAGAGCATCATGCCACTAATAAAAAGTCTTTCATATAATCCATTTCTCATCTTGACAGGGTATTATGCGACAACCACTTGCCATGAATTCATGTCAATAATAATAGTTTCCTTCCTTCTTTCTTCTTATTTTTATATCTCATGAGCTTTAAGCAACTTTTAAGTAACTGCATTGGGATTACTGCACATCATACACAAGTACATTATGTGAAATGTTTATATATTTAAAGTTAGGCCACCCTCTAGTGGACTGATCCCATATAGCATATTGGCACATCTGTCTTTACACTAATTTCACTTCTACGCCTCACAAAGTTAATCTGTTCTTTTTGTTTGTATTAATAGTGATTATTTTATTTAAAACTCATTGTTAGGGGAGGTGAAATCTGAGATTTAACAGTGAAATGAATCATTGCAATCTGCCATTGCTATTTCTTTTTCACCCAAGAAGCTGTAAAAACATTTTCCGTGTCTCAGTGGTCGACTGTACCTCTGCGACTTACACATTAATGCCTGCATGCAGCTGTATAGTTCAGTTTAATTGCACAGCTGTTATATTCTTGCTTCCATTGTGCAAACTCATAAGCAATGCATCCCCTCCAAGAGATAATGAGGCTGTCACTTTAAACACTGCTTCCTCTCTCGTTCAGTCAGACTGCATCTGTGTTTATACCAGCTGCTGAAAATCTAAATGCATTTGGACATGTGGATAACTGACTGTAGGCAGCTTTTCTAGCCAACTGTTACATGACAAATGCATTTTTTAATACCTAGAGAAAAAAGAAAGCAGCCCCCCCCCACAAATAAGACAAGCCTGCAAAAAATACAGACCACCTTAGACTGATTACTGTAGAACTTGATGTGTGTAAATGATTAGCAAACAGGCATAAAGTTAGCTTTGTTTCCCTTACACATGAAATGAAAATCAGTGTTTATCAGTTTTGACTACTATTAATTTTAAGGCTAAATTATAAAAATGTATCTTTTTCTCTTATAAGTAGTTATATCTACACTGGGATTTAGACATTTTTTAATTGTTAAATAAATCTTTGAGCAGGCCATTTTGGGATGTTTTTTTTAGATGAAGTATTTGGGGCCGTAGGTGTGAATGTAACCGTGAATGGTTGTCTGTCTTTCTGTGTTAGCCCTGTGACAGACTGGCAACCTGTCCAGGGTGTACCCTCTCGCTCTATGGCAGCTGGGATAGGCTCCAGCTCCCACCCGCGACCCTGAATAGGATAAGCAGAAGAAAATGGATGGATGGATGGATGAAGTATATGGGTCTTCATAAGTGCCGTACACCTTGTAGGCCAGTAGAGGGACACATATGCTATTAATCTTTGCTGGCACTGAAAGAGAATTTACATCAAGTATTTTTAAAGGGGACCTGTTATGCATATTTCCAGCTCCATGCTTTTATTGTTGGACTCTGTTATTCACAGTTCAAAATAATCCTTTTTTTAAATTTATTTATTTATTTTTATCTTATACTGGGTCTTGGTGCAGTTAATCTCAATCTGAAACAAGTCGTTTTACCTCCACTCCCTTTAAGGCCACTGTCCATTTAAACCAACTTTCTTGTGATTGGCTGCCCCTCCTAAACTGAATGTTTGACCAGCAGGTGGGTGGGGCCTCCGGAGCTGTGTCCCTGAGATGACCATCTCAGGAATATCCCCCTCTATGACTTTATGCAGAGGCAAGAGTTGAAAAAACTGTCTAACACTGACTGTTTAGAGCAGTCTGAAGCCTGACCTTTTGGCTCACCAGGATTATTTGTACACTCATTATTTGAAACTTTGGCCATGCTACTATAAACATCCACCATTGTGACAGTAAATATATTATAAGACAGAAAATAACAAAGAGCATAATAGCTTCTCTTTAAATGTAAGTACACATATTTTACATGATGAGTACAGTGGGATATTTGTGTATTTCTCCGAGGGCTTGATAGAGGAATTATTAAAACAAACAACAACAAAAAAGGGATTCAAACTTGGTGAGCGGCACATGCTGAAGGAAAATCCACAATGCTCTAAAGTAGACTACACAGTATAACAAACAGCCTTATAGCTGGGTTTATCCTACACTGGACAGCACTCATGCATTGTGAACACTGGCAGTGTGTACTGCTGTAACTGGCAGGAGCCATTTGGTGCAGAGTTTGGAGCAAATTTGGCTTGTGAGTGAGTGTGTGAGAGCAGATTCAGAGATCTTCACTCTGTATCAGAGGGAGAGGTTTTGGCCTTTTGAAGAAGCATGTTCCACTGTAGATTTAGTGTTTAATCCCAGAAATATCGGCTAAAAATGTTATTGGTTACAATGTAAATATTCTATAGAATAATGCACCAAACCATACCTCGAATAAAAAAACAAAAGCAGGATGCTAACAGTATCCTGCAGATTCTTAACTCTGACGTGTTAAGCATGTTGCAGTTTGTATATCAACACACTGAAAAGTCTCAAATCACAAAGATTCTGCATTTCTATCATGTTCTCCACAAACTGCATCTGAAGAGTAAACCAAGAAACAGGGACCAATGATGCCAGGCTAGCTTACTTGCACTTGAGGGAAAACACAAAATGTGCTGAGCCATGCTATGCAGCATCAGCTCTGGAAACACAAGCAGAACAGGAAGAGATATTTAAATCCATGAATGGCTTAGATTATGGCTTCCACAGTGGAATCCAAAAAGCCAAAGGAGTTATAATTTGCTTTGTTTTCAAGCTGTCCAAAATGACAAGAAACTACAAGTGTTAGTATGAAATTATTAGGGTTATAATTGTGTGTGGTGTGCACCTAAATGAAATGGGTATTACCAGCTACACAGCTCATTGTCAATCATTGTAATGCAGATTAGAAGTTTGTACCAATTAGCCAACACAAGCAAGCCTCAGCCTCAGTAACTTTGTTACTTGGAGACTCAGCAACAAAGCTGGAATCCTGCTAATGATGAACTGATGTGCTCTTTGACACTTAATCCAAGCATGGTCTTGTGCTGGTTACTTTGATCTATTATTTGCACTTTGCTTTATTCGATTTTAATTTCTGTAACTAATCATTACTTTACGATTTAACACAAATCATCTATCATAGCTCAAAATGCTGAAACTTTACTTCTTTCAAGACCAGCACGTCCCGAGTCAAGACCAGAAGGTCTTAAGACCACAGTTAAGGCCTGCAGGGTAGAGTCAAGACCAGCATTTTTGAAAATAACAGCATCGAGCAAATAACAAAAGGGTGGGAAAAAATAAACCCTCCTGAGTTAAACAGAAAAATATGATACAAGAAGTACAATTTATATAAAAACTGACCCACACAATTAAGATATGTTTGAGAAAATAATGGATTTTGTATAGTGGGAAATGATAAATACCTCAGTAAAATCATTGTTATATGGACTTTTCTTTCTTTCATGTATGTAGGTTGCAAAGAAGCTACAAACTACTCCTCCAGTTTTTGTAATAATGCTATTCCTGGTGTAGTGAAGCCAGCATGACTATGCAGGAGTGGAAATCAGTTAAATGAGTAAGTTAAGTGGAAATAAGTAAGTTAACACATATCTTGACAAGCTGTTCAGATAACAAGGAAGTAAAATACTGTTGTACTTCCAAGATACTCTACATGGGTGGATTTTTTTGATGCGTGTAAAGCTCCACTGTGATCTGTAATGCACATGTAATGAGACCTATTCCTATAGTTGAACTTATTTTTTAAAAAACACGTGTTCATCTGTTTTGTAAGGATGGTTTACAGAAAGTTTTTTTTTTTTCCTCTTTGCTGTTTTTTGCTGATCTGACCCTTCTGAGATTAAACTGGGCTGCTTTCGATTGTCTGTCCATCAGTGACTACAGAAAGGCAGGTTGTCCTCCACGGTCACGTGGTCACGCTGAGCATCCTTTGGCAGATCCAGCAGGCTGCCTGGCGTGTCTTCACTATAGGTTACAGAATGAACCAGCTCCACTGTTGCCGCGTATAGTCGCTGCATCTTTTGCTTCTAGTTTTTCTGCTGCTGGACTGCTCTCTGAAAACGCAGGTAGGTCCGCGAAACGATACATGCAAACGTTACAGCGTTGAGTTTTGAGTGGGCAACTACGCACTGTGGTATCAATATGATGCTGAGTCGCTGCGTGGATACTTGCTATGCAACAAAGACACGCATGTGCTTTCGCAAAGTAAATGGCTGCCTAATGTTGCGGATTTCATGTTTTCGCTCAGCCTTGTAAATGAATGCTGAAGAGTGAGTCCCCGCAGGTGCAGTGTTGTCTGTGGGTGCAGGAGCTGCTCAGCAAAGGAGAGACGTCTTCATTACGAATCGGAGGCGGTGGCGTTGTACTGATTGTAGTAAGCTGACAGTCGGTGCTGTTCTGCAGCGTTTTCGCAGAAAGTGCATGTCCTCGCAGAAGATCAGAAGCTCTGCATTGTGTGAAATACTCCGTCGTTCAAGTTCAAACGGGAGCTAGAGGTGGCTGTAAGGTCACATAGTAATGACTCAGCAACCGTCGTCTGCTGAGGAGAGTAAACTCAGGGTGCTTTTGGAGGATTTCCAGAAACTGAAGGTTTAAAGAAGCTGCCAGTTTTGTGCCTGAGTAGAGGTAACCTGGCACCTTTTAGCTTCTGTGTGTTTATAAATAAGAAATTTCAGAATTGAGTGCGAGTATTGATTGTTGAGCCACTTATGTCTGAGCCAGAAGGAGCTGAGGGGGATTTCAGCTGACAATATGTCCTCCAGAAGGGCTATTCAGCTATTATAAATAAACATAAAGCCTTCCACTTCCTGTTTGAATTTTATAATAACATAATTCAGTTTACATTACATAAACATTCATATTTTATAATAAAGCATGAATGATTGGCCATAATGTTTAGAGGCTCAGTTTACCCAGAGATAATCATTTCCTCTGTACCTGTAGGACAGATATAGTCCAGAGTCAAGAATTGCCCAGAGTTTAAGTCATCCGTCTCTTAGTTCTGCCTCCATCCCAGAACGATGACAGTGAATTTGATCTTATGTTAATATGCCAACATGTATTCATCATAGTCCATGTCAAACCCACAGCTCAGGGTCCAAACCAAATCTGGCCCTTTGCAAATTTTATTCCTGCCTTAGGTTCCAAAAAAACTGCAGAATTAGTTTGTGATTTGTAGGTTTTATGTGCATCTATTTTCTTAGTAAAAGGTAAGGCTGTACGGTATATGTAAACCAGTCCTTAACAAATTTATTAGACCACCTGTCATAAAAACGAGAAAGACCAGCATCACAAAGTGCTTTGATGCGGACTCTTTTCGTTTCATTGAGGTCTTGACATTTTATCATTTTGAACAGGAGTGAGGAATTTCTTTTGTTTTAAATATTATTTTTTGGGCATTTTTCACCTTTATTGGACAGTACAGCAGTGAAGATTAGACTGGCACCCCAGGAGTGAGGAATTTCAAAGTGAATTCACGTTTTTATACCCAAATTTGAGCCGGCACGCTGGACTTCTCTGAGAAGTCAGACATTAATCAAGCATAACATTCAAACTCCAGGAATGCAAGTAAATAATTCTAATTTGGCATCTTCTGCTTTTTTGAAAAACAAGAAATTTGAAAATTCATGGATAACAATTAGAATTATATTTTAGCATTAAAAATATAATTTTGATTAACGAGCTTGTGCATACTGGTGGATTAACAATTACATAAAACATGATTTTGGTAATTAATACTGTTAATTTAAGGCAGCGGAGGCATAAACCTTACATTGGGTGGTGGTCTAATAAATTTGTTAAGCACTGTGCATGAAAAAATATCTTTTATTTTTATGTTTTAACTGAAATTTGCCACACAGCCACTGAGTTGTTCACAAAAAAAAAAAAAAAAAAAAAAAAAAAAAAAGAAAAAAAAAAAAAATAAGAAATAAAAAAAAAAAAAAAAACAAATATGTGAGAAACAAAATTAAAGAGCAGTAGTTGCTGTGCTGGTACGATGACTGGGCACCTTGTTGAATTTTTCTTTGGAACAAATTTAGAAGGATATACCGAACACGCAACGATATAATCCAGGATAATTCATGGATTTGTTAAAGCATGTCTGGCCCTTGATGTTACTAAAATTTCACAGTGTGGCATTTAGTAAAATGGAGATTGGAGTTAACAGCTAATCATAGGGCCAAAAACTAATGGTGAATAGTTCTTTTCCACGACATCACGAATAAAATACGTTTTTGTTTTTGTTTTCATACAGGCTTGTGGTTTCTACAGGGGCACATACCATCATTTCACAATGTCGTAGCTCTTAGTAAGTCTGCTTTGGATTGTTAAATCATTATGGCTCATAATCATAATCCCTGTGGAGAATATGAATGGGAGTTTTACTTTTACTGGAACCTCACTGTTGAGCTCTGTAGCATACCCAATCTGCAGCAGCTATTATAGTTTTGTATTTTCTAATTAGTTTTTATTTTTGTTTCGTTTTGATTTTTTGTTTTTAGTTTAGTTTAGTTTCAGTTAGTTTTCAGAGTGGGTTTGCTTCAGTTTATTGTTTGAAATTCTAACAAAATTTAATTTTCTCTGTGATTGTTTGGTATGAAAGCAAAAAGGAGACTGACAGACAGATATAGATTTATAATCAGAGTAAAAACCTTTAATCAAATCTGTTGTATTAATCTTTTACTTAAATTACATTCAGTTTTTAGTAGAAAGTGTTAATGGTGTCCGTGGTAGAAATTATAAGTTGATTAATGATAAGTTTGAATTCTATCAAATAGAATAAATAATTTATCATTTCTCTTCTAGTCTCACAATATGAATGCACATAACTGATAAAAAAAAAGCTATGAAAAGAGGTTTGTTGATTGCATGTGCACTTTTTTGTCCTCACAGCTTAAAATATTGTTGCTCTCGAAGTCTTCAGCGTCATTGTGTTGAAGTTTGAGGCCTTTGTAGAATTATGAGCCATCATGTCTCTGAGTTTGCTGCCCACTTATCTCTAAATTTAGATCCATACATGAAGAAATAGCTCACTGCTGTGTCTGAAGTGCCCTGATCTGGCCTGGGGTTGGAGAAGTGGTTGTTACCGGGCAGAAACCTTTGAGACCTCAGTCTTTCAGACCAGCAGAAGAGTGTGTGCAGCAGTGGTCTGCACAGATTATATTTACATTAAATTCTTAGCAGTATTCAGGCTGATATGTGATTTAGGTTAAATGTGGTTTGCAGCGAGTCACGATCTTACACTCTCCCTCTGCACTGTATGTGAAGTCCTGTCCATGTTTGTCAGTGTGCACTGTGAAAGTCTGCAAGATGTCTCTACACTGATGCCAAGACTCATTCTTTTTCAGTGTTTGGTCAAAGTCTATCACTCTCTTTTTCTTTGGTTTCTTTGTTTTTCATTACAATTTCCTGGTAAGATTGACTTCTGCAACGGCAAAAACCTGTTCAGGGGAGTCAGTTGCGAATTCAGGGTCATCGAGTAAACTTTAAGGTTTAAAAGGTGTCTCCATCCCCTGAGATTATTTCCCATGGCACATTTTTGGTGAACTCCTCCTACATACAATCATGGGCTTCATGCTTATTAAACTTGATTTAGAAACCTAAGGCATTTTTCTCTTAACCGGGGAGGAAACTTGCATCAACATTTTTTTGTCAGTCAAAAAAATAAAGTTAGCAAGATGCCACATCTCTTATTTATTTACTTTTGCATTGTTTTGTCCTGAGTAGCATAAAGGGACTTCATCTACAGTTATACAATCGTGTGTTACATAATGAGAATTAAAATTATTCTTGAATCTTATCTCTTAAATATAAGAATTTAATCTTTTAGTGACAGTTTCTTGACAGTTTCTTCCTACAAAGAGCTGCGTTAGCTGCCAGTACAGAACGCCATCATGGGCGATGCTTACCAATTTAACAGTGTCACACCACAATTAACTGACTAAACCAATACTTCTGAAATTGTCATGTTTTCACACTGTGGTGGAGACTCTAAAATGTACTGCCTCAGATCCATTAATACATAAAAGTTTGTTAAACAGAAGCAAATAATTTATATACTTTTGTTTAGAGCCCGACTAATTTATTGGCAGGGTGATATTATCAGCCAACATTATCTATTTGCTGATCTGTTGATATCGGCATTTACAATGGCTGATAAATGAAAATTAACAAAGTAAAGAAGAGATGGGAGAAACACCTTTCAGTCATGTTATGAGTATTGATGTTGCATAGTTTGTCCACCAGAGGGCACTCTGCAACTTTCCTGTTGGCAACACGTTTTTGGAACGCTGCAAACACAACAGCCAGCTGATCCAAGCAGAGCTGGGCAGAGTGTAAACCAGTAAGTGAATAACTACACATAACAAATGTTAGGGAAATCTGTTTATGTTTCGTGTATCTGAAAGAAAAAATATTGGCCAGTATACTGGAATATCGGATTTTTAAATCATCAAATATCAGTATTGGTCTTAAAAATCCTGTATCAGTCAGACTCTAGTTTTGTTCAACATGGTTCAACTTGAATATGTACTGTATGATGCTTTTATGACACATGAGATTAAAAATAGTTAAAAAGTGCTGTTAGTTGACTGAGTCTCTGCAGCCATCTGGGGGCCACAGAACCTATTTCTGGGTGCATTAATGGGTGCACTAAAAGATAGCTCCATTAGACAGAGTGATCCCCTGATTGATTAAACGATGTGCTACAAACACCAAGCTATTGAACAATAACCACACAAACATCTGTGCCTTTCTGCTTCTGTGCACATCAAACTGTTAGTTATAACTCCGAACTCTGTTGGTTTGTGTGTGACATCTTGATACTCATCTAACAAATAGTTTGCAGTCAGACACAGCAACCAATTAGAAGTTAACTTCTCATTCACATCAGTCTCCTTAAAATATTCTAATACTCAGGTCAACAGCGACATATACTGTGTTTTTCTCTCTAAAGCAAAAGTGGTATTTTACTTTAAAGTCTCAAAATTTATGTATACCCAGCAAACATGCTTGAAAGAGTGACGTTATCTGCCTGGTCAAAAGTGCACGGTAAATTGACAGATGTTGATGTTGTTTCCACATACAATAGAAATCCAACCAGACTGTCTCTCATAAAACAAGAAATGTCAATCAGATTACTGCAATTAAGAAATTAAATGTTGTTTTTAAATACAACATATGATTGACAACTAATGTGCTTATGAAATGGTTGTGAACAGACAGCCACACAATAACCACTCCATGCACATAACCTACTATTCCTGGAGCCTTTTATTAAAATTATAAATATCACTGTTATAGAAAGTTGTTTGTGAAAACAAACTTTCTCTTGCTAGAAAAACCAAGGACGTCCAAACAGCGTTCAACAAATACATCCAGTCACTGGCAAACTTATGTCCCTTACATTGGCAAGACTTCCATCCATCAGTTATCTTCCACTTATCCGAAGTCAGGTTGCAGTGGCAGCAGGCTAAGTGGGGTATTGCAGATACCCCCCTCCTGGACACATCCAGTTCCTCCAGGGGGAACCTGAGGCATTTCCAGGCCAGACAATATATACAGTGTCTTGAAAAAGTATTCATACCCCTTGAACTTTTCCACATTTTGTCACGTTACAACCACAAACTGAAATGTATTATATTGGGATTTTATGTGATAGACCAACACAAAGTACTGCATAATTGTGAACTGGAAGGAAAATGATAAAATCCAGTACAACCAATTGCCTTAAGTCACCTAATTAGTAAATAGAGTCCACCTGTGTGTACTTTAATCTCAGTATAAATACAGCTGTCCTATGAAGGCCTCAGAGGTTTGTTAGAGAACATTAGTGAACAAACAGCATCATGAAGACCAAGGAACACACCAGACAGATCAGGGATGTAGTTGTGGAGAAGTTTAAAGCAGGGTTAGGTTATAAAAACATATCCCAAGCTTTGAACATCTCACGGAGCACTGTTCAATCCATCATCCGAAAATGGAAAGAGTATGGCTCAACTG
>VUQI01048363.1:0-11363 GCA_015106735.1 Paratilapia polleni | reverse complement strand
CCCAGCAGAGACGTGACCATCGGGTCACTCTGACTGAGCTCCAGAGGTCCTGTGTGGAGATGGGACTAAGTTCCAGAAGGACAACCATCACTGCAGCCCTCTACAGATCTGGGCTTTATGACAGAGTTGCTAGATAGAAGCCTGTCAGTGCAAAACACATGAAAGCCCACTTGGAGTTTGGCAAAAAAGCACCTCAAGCACTCTCAGACTGTGAGGAACAAGATTCTTTGGTCTGATGAAACCAGCATTGAACTGTTTGGCCTCAGTTTTAAATGTTATGTCTGGAGGAAACCGCTCATCACCTACCCAATACCATCCCAGCAGTGAAGCACGGTGGTGGCAGCATCGTGCTGTGGGGGTGTTTTTCAGCAGCAGGGACTGGGAGACTGGTCAGGGTTGAGGGGAAGCTGAATGGAGCAAAGTACAGAGATATCCTCAATGAAAACCTGTTCCACAGTGCTCAGGACCTCAGACTGGGCTGAAGGTTCACCTTCCAACATGACAGTGACCCTCAGCACACAGCAAAGACAAGACAGGAGTGGCTTAGGGACAACTCTGTGAATGTCCTAGAGTGGCCCAGCCAGAGTCCTGACTTGGACCCTATCAAACATCTCTGTAGAGACCTGAAAATGGCTGTCCACCGACAGTCCCCATCCAACCTGACTGAGCTTGAGAGGATTTGCAAAGAAGAATGGCAGAAAATCCCCCAGGTGTGCAAAGCTTGTTGCATCATAATCAAAAAGACTCAATTCTGTAATTGCTGCCAATCATGCATCAACTAAGTACTAAGTAAAGGGTCTGAATACTTATACAAATGTGATATTTCAGTTTTTTTCTTTTTAATAAATTTACAAAAAAGAAATCCTACAATTCTGTTTTCAGTTTGTCATTATGGGGTCCTGAGTGTAGATTAATGAGAAAAGAAAATGAATTTAAATGTAGCATCAGGCTGCAACATAACAAAACTGAAAAAGTGAAGGGGGTCTGAATACTTTCTGAACCCACTGTATCTACCTTCCTTCTCTCCATCATATCAGCCAGCTCTCTCCCCTTTTAGTCACTACATTTAGTCACTACTCTCACCTCCACACTCCTGCCTTTCTTTCTCTCTCACTGGCTCCTAACATGCCTTCCTCCACTCCTCTTCCTTTGTGTTTGGCCAACAGTTGCACAGTTTTTACCGACACCCTGTTGGCCAACAGCGGTTGTTGTTAAACCAGGCCCTGACTGATCCAGTATGGAAATCACATTCTTGATGATCTGCATGTTTAATTTGGCAAAGATTTTATGTTGGATGCCCTTCCTGATGCAACCCTCCTCATTTATCTGGGCTTGGGACTTGCACTTTGCATGCAAAGCCATTTTTTTGTGCAGGGTAAGAATGTTTCCACACAAATATTAGTGAATGAGGCTCTTTGTCTGCACAGGATTTTCATCCCAGTATTAAAAGCATACCTTATATTTAAAATTATGTTAGTTTGATCCTCTGAAAATGGAGCACTATGTATAAAAATGGCTGTAATTCCTAAACAGTTAAATACTTTTGTTAACCTCCTTGAATTTAAACTGAAAGTCTGCATTTGAATCACACCTCTATTGATTGATTTTAAAATTCAGTTAAAATTTAAAATAACAAAAAATGTGTCCAAATACTTATGGATCTGACTGTATGTATAAAGCCCAGGAACCTTAGGTTTTATATAACTAAAGTAGAATTCTTAAAAAACAGAAATAAAATAAAAAAATGTTTTCACCGTGGCAGATTTTGACTGTGCAGCTTTGAAAAAAAGAAAAGCACTGTGGTGAGATTGTTTTTGTTTTCATATCATTGTTGCAAATCTTTTGGCAGCCGTTTGACATTTGTAGGCCTTTTATGACGCATTTAAAGTTTAGAGACCAACCAAGGAATGGAAGTTGTAAAGTTTGAAATACAGTTGTGTTGGATGTACTTTATGGCTTTGAAAGTTGTGTTTGGACTTGGAGACAATTAGGCTACCAGGCTGCAGTTTCTGACTGAGAAAACAGTAATCCATTATGTTTGGACTGGCCTTTGAAATTAACACAAGGATTTAGAAATGATTATGTTCTGTTCTCTGGTTTGCTGCAGTTCACTAAGCTATGATTTAGCATTATATACCACCAAAGTAGGAACAAGCAGGGACACGTCCTATTAAGTTTAGAAGTGTTCTTGCTAGATTGCTAACTAATGTCTTACTGCAGAGAAAGTCGACTTGGCTTTTGGTCCACTCATAGAGAACAAGAACTGGAAGTTTGGAATCTGTCCTTCACTCACTATGTATGAAATAAATGAAACCAGGTATTTTACAGTTCATTTCTCCTGTGGGCCGCAGCACACTTTGAGAAGCATATTTTGTTCTTTAAGGACATTCGCTGTGGAACCATGCAGTGGAGACAACAGTGTAACTGATAACTGTGGTTTTTTTTTTCATTTTTCCACAGAGCACAACTGTACTTGTCTGCATACTAATGAGTAAAACTGAAAAATATATAGCATTCCCACTGTTTCAGTTCTCATGGTTTCAAACTTACTAAATGATTGATGCTTGTGAGAAATTCAGTTTCATCCTGGGTGGTGTGATGGTTAGCGCTGCCACCTCACAGCAAGAAGGTAAGAACTTCCTGGGTTCAAATCCACTGGCCAGTTGGGGCCTTTCTGTGTAGGTTTTCATTTTCTCCCAGTGCCTGCGTGGGTTCTGTCTGGGTACTCTGGCTTCCTCCCACAGTCTAAGGACATGCATGTTAGGTTAATTAGAGATTCTAAATTGGCAGTAGGTGTGAATGTGAGCGTGAATGGTTGTCTGTGTCTGTGTTAGCCCTGCGACAGACTGGCAACCTGTCCAGGGTGTACTCTGCCTCTCACCCTATGATAGCTAGGATAGGCTCCAGCCCCACTGCAACCCTGAATTGGATAAGTGGAAGAAGATGGATGGATGGATCCTGATCAGTTTCTTACAATTATTAAATAACACTTGCTATCAGCTACTCCCATAAACAGGCCTTGGTTCTCTACCTGTCTGTTTTATGGGCCCATTATACACGCTGTTCTTGCCCTTGCAAACAGCGCTGCATGCCAAAAGTGATGTCACATCTGCTGATGCAAGCCACGCTGTCGTTTCGGCCAGTTGTGGAACTCTCAATTTTTCTAACCTTTGCACGTGTGGCACAGCTATGGAATTATTTCCTTTAAAAAGTCGTGTGCAAGATAACGAGCAAATAATTTCATTTCACGGGTGCAGGTATTCTTGCCACTCGCGCAATTAAATTCCTCGCGCGTAAATTCAACAACCGTCACGCATAGAACTCAGCAGCCACGCGCACAAAGAAGCCATCACACACACGAGACTGTCTGCTTTGCGAGCGCTGCAGCAGATTCACGCTCTCGCAGGCAGCTCTGCTCTCAGAGCTGAATTCTGCTCACTTAAATCAATCTGACTTTTGACAGTTTGGAGGCGGAGCCCAAAGGAAGAGGGGCCCTAATGTGATTGGTCACTTTCAAAGCAGTGACGCCACAGCCTCTTTGATAGACTGTGGCGATAGTTTACTGTGTTAAACCGAGTTACACCGTGGTAATAACATAAGTGCTGTTTTACACCTCCTTTGTTTACAATTTGGAAAGATGAAGTTTGCCGAATTAACTATCAACAGTTATTTTTTTGCTGTGTAGCAGTGGAAATACTGAAAACTTTAATGCTCAAGAAATCTTAAAAAAACGGAGGATTCAAGTTCTGAAGCCTGAGCTCCTGTCCCATTAGTCTGTTGTACAGTATCACATACCTTTTATGATTTAAAAAAAATTATAACGAGGCGCACACATCATTCCTGAGAAAAGGAGAAATAGTTTATTGTAGTCAGTTGACTAAACTTAATTTTCCAAAATGTGAACAAATATAAAATGTGCTTTTGTTGCTGCCAGATGTCACTCAGTGAAACACAGCAGTACACATCTGGCTGCAGAGCTCCACTCACTGTGAGTTCAGGCTCCACTATAATAATTCATCCAGATAATATTACTCTGAGCAGACAGGCTGTGGAGTGGACAGGAGAAGAAGATGTGACATGTTATCTTGTGTTTACAACACAACGTGACAATGGTAAGTAGCTCATTTGTCTGATCTGAACTAGCCTCTGATAAAACAGCTAAGGTTGTTGCTGTCATTTTGTGTAAATCTAAAGGGTCTTATAACTATATTACACACCGTCCTGCTAGCTGCTTCATGCTATTATGCTAAGCTTTTATGGTTTGCGGTTATCTCTCTGCAGCTAACAAGCTGATTCAATTTAATTATGTCTAGTATAGATCTATCACTCCAGTTTCCTGCCCTGGATGTGCATATGACAGGCTAATGCCACAGAACAATACCTATCTGTTGTCTGTTGTTACTGCAAAAGTGTTTCTTTTTTAGTTCTATTTCTTAAAATATACTACAGTATATTCTGTAAAGATAAACTTTAACTGAAGTAAAAGTACAAATGTTCTGCATTAAAATATACTTCAAACTTTATATAATTGTTGACCATAATTTATTAGTTGATTTATATTTTATTTAAAAATAATTCTGTCACGGTCTGGGGTGTTTGACCCCACGTTTTGAATCATGGACCTTTTTTTGACCTTTGTTTGTTATTTTCTTCTCACCCCTCATTGCCCCTGGTGTGTATATATTGTCTCAGTTCTCCCCTGTCCTTTGTCGCGTCGTATACCCATGTTGCTGTGGGAACCCTGACCTTGGCTTCCCAGTCTTTCCTAGTGTTCATGGAGTTCTCTGATTTTTTTGGATATTTGTACTTTGTTATTTTCCTGGACTGACAGCATTAAAGCTGATCTTTGAGTTTAAGTTCTGGTGTTCTGAGTTTTGCATTTGGGTCCACTTCCTGCCCGCCACACAGTCAACACATGACAGAACGATGCAACCATAACATGGACCCAGCAGACTCTAAAATTGGGGACATATTCATGGGAGCTCATCTGGCCTTGGGGGGCCCTGCTAGTTTGTGGGGTCCTAAGAAACGTCATCCCTCGTGGCCACGCCAGTTCCCACACCGAGGAGGAGGAGGATTGCTGGTCCCCTGCCTGTTCCTCTGCCCGCGTCTTGAGATGCCGGGCCCCAACCAGAGCCTGTTTCTCCACCCTCTGCAATCATTGTGACTCAGCCAGAGACTTTACCCAGAGCCCCCTGAGTACTCTGTGCTGGCTACCCCAGTGACTGTGTTTTGTTTTCTCGAGCCAGCTACTGAGGATCCTGAGCCCCCAATAATCCTGAACCGGAGCTGGAACTGCGCAGCCCCAGCTCTCCAATGCTGTGTGCCCTGCGCAGCCCCAGCCACAAGAGACTCAGACTCCTTCAGACCTCCTGAGGAGTCCCGTCTCCTCCGTCATCGGCAGCCCCCAGAGTTGCTCCGTCTCCGCCGCTGGCCACGCGGCCAACCCCCAGAGTTGCTCTGTCTCTGCCGCTGGCCTCAGCCCCCTGAGTGGCTCCATCTTCGTTGTCGCTGTCGCGGGTCTTTTGGCCGGCCCTGAGAGCTGCTTCGTTCCTGTCTTGGGTCGCCTGGTTGGTCCTTTGACCTGTTCCGCAGCTCAGCTCCTTGGCCAGATCAACCCCCTGAACTGTTTTCCATGTTTTTTGACCTTGTCCCACTCTCTACCTTTTTGTTTTGGTTCTGGTCTCTCCTTCCGGGCCCCCTCCCCCCTCCCGGGTCCGGTTGCCTTTTGTTTTCTTTTGGGACGTCTGGGAGCCGTCCCTTGGGGGGGGGGCAAATTATGACAAATTCTGCTAAATAGGAATACAGCTTTAAATTGAGTTCAAAGTAAAATATTTGCCTTTGTATAGTGTATCTTTTTTATGAATAAATCAAAAATCACTATGAAAGAGTTGATCTGTGCTACACACATCAGTAACTTTGGGTTAGGTTGCTGTCTTGAGGATTTGTTGACATTTTTTCAAAGTGAAGTTTGCCAGTTTAACTAAAGCTGTTATTTCTACTGTGCACCAGTGGATGTACTGATTTATCACTATCTTCACTTTGATACTGAAAAAATCTTAAAAACCGGAGAATTCTAAGTTTTTGAAGCACTCCTATCCCGGTCATGGTATGTGCAGTTACATATGTTTGCTGTTTACTTTTTGTTGGCATGTATATATGTCTCTATTTGATTGCTAGATCCTAACGCACACTTCCTTTCCTTATCCTCATTTTCAGGGTTTTTTTGTTTTTTGTTTTTTTTTTAAATCATAAAAGGTATTATAAAACGTATGATATTGTACAGCAGACTAATGGGACAGTAGGTCAGAGGCATCAGAACTTGCCTTAGAATCTGCCGGTTTTTAAGATTTCTTGAGCATTAAAGTTTTCAGTATTTCCACTGCTACACAGCAAAAAAATAACTGTTGATAGTTAATTCGGCAAACTTCATCTTTCTAAATTGTAAACAAATTCAGTTTAAAATGGCGCTTATGTTGCTGCCACGGTGTAACTTGGTTTAACACAGTAAATTGAACCTGACCATTACAGAGGCTGTGGCGTCACTGCTTTGAAAGCACCCAATCACATTAGGGTCCCTCTTCCTTTGGGCTCCGCCCTCCAAACTGTCAAAAGTCAGGTTGATTCAAGCAAGCAGAATTCAGCTTTTAGAGCAGAGCTGCCTGCGAGAGCGTGAATCTGCTGCAGTGCTTGCAAAGCAGACACTCTCGCGTGCGTGATGGCTTCTTTGTGCACGTGGCTGCTGAGTTCTATGTGTGCGGGTTGTTGAATTTACGCGCAAAGAATTTAATTGCGTGAGTGGCAATGAATACATGCAGCCATGAAATTACATTATTTGCTCGTGATTATGTTTTATCTTGTGCGCGACTTTTGAAAGAAATATAATTCCATACATGGCCACTGCGGCCGAGTTGAAGACACGAGTGTATGATCGTGTTGGTTTTTTACAGCCGTTTCAGTGACATATCAGTACAGAAGCTCAGGTATTCCCAGATTATACAGAGAGAGATGCTGTAACAGCTTGAAAAGATGAGACTTTCTCGAGAAAACTGTGAAAAAAAAATCTCAGCTAATTCTTTGCTTCCGGTTTCTACTCCTATACCAGCGCTTACATGGACATTTTGTCTCAGTGGCGACACCTATCCTAGGAGAATACTGCAGCGGGTACCCATGCCCTCAGCACTGGTATAAATAGTGACAGGGCTGTGGTGATATCACTGTTTGCGAGCGACACGACTAATGACCATAATGGGCCCTTTAGAGTCTCTTTCTTTCCTCTGTCTCTTTTGCCTTTCCACATGCCCTGTCCAGTCCCATGCTGATGAGACAGATTAAAAGACAAAATATCGAGAGAAATGAAAATGCACATCAATAGAGAGAAAAAGAGCTGAAACACTAGTGTGTGCTGGTTGATGGAGATAGGTCCTTATCTCTGGACTGATTATGCAATCCTAAGTGCCACTTCATTTGCTCTTTCTCTGTTTTTTCTTCCTTCTTCTCTCCCTGTCTCAGGGAATTCAGGCTTCTCTTAGCATCTCATTACAAGCCTTGCCAACAGATGATTCGGAAATTAAATGTAGCTTCCTTAACTCACATGAATAATGCATGACCGCTGGCTCAGGCCTGTGAGCAAGGTTAGGAGGGGTTGGATGCCTCAGATATAGAGATTTAAAACATTAAAATGCATTATTTAAACATGTAAAATTTTAAACCACAATAGATATGAAGAGGTTAACTTGATCTCTTAAATCTAAATGTCCAAATTCCACTCTGCTATATGTCACTATTGTCTCTCATATAAATTCAGACAGAACCCGATTGCATAGGAAGAGCATTTTGTTACGACCTTGTAGTGATCCATTTGTTTATATAGTGTTGTTTGTCTAATCAGTGTGGTGTTAGAGATGGAGCTGAGACAGTATTAACTCATAAATGAACATGCAAAGTGATCCTCGAAGTTAGTGGCACTCCTTCAAAAGCTCACATTGAATGCCACTGGACAAACCTGTTTCCCTAAAAAATAGTTGTTGTTTTTTTTAACAAGTTTAGATTGGTTAAATTTAGCTAAAGATCATGGTTTGTGCTGAAGTAGGAAAAACTCTCCACACTATTTGGCTCCAATTTACTAATTCTTAAAACTTTCCTGCAACGTCAACATTTCGATCCACGGGGTATGTGTAGAAGAGAAAAAGCACAAAAAACATTCTTTTTGTAGAAGCGCTAATCTGGTCAAATCACCATCACCTGGTGACCAACAGGTGAACAGTTTATTTCTCCCTTCCAGCATGAAGAAAAAGTAAGCTACGCCAAATGACTGTTAACCTCATATACATCCAACCATGAATTAGCTTACAGTAATTTGTAAACATGAGCGTATGGATATCCGCTGAAATCTGAACGTAAAACAGTATTAAGACATTAATACGTATTTTCATTGGTTTTTTTTTGGTTTTGGGTTTTTTTTTAAATTACATTTATAGATCTTAAAACTTTCAGGCTGTTTTTATATGTGTTAAAAAAGGTTAACTTCTGCTTCACTGAATGCCCTTAAGTGCTCATTACGCATCATTATTTAGTGGCAGTGACCTCATAGGGAACTGCACATTACACATAAAGAAAATTAATATACATATATAGCAGCAATATGACTACATATAAAATAAATAATAACAATAAACAATATTGTATATGTGCTAGCCCTGTGATAGACTTGCATCCTGACCAGGATGTACCTTGCCCCTCGCCCTGTGAAAGCTGTGATAGCCTTTAGTCCCCCTGTGACACTGAATTGGATAAACAGCTAAGAAAATGGTAGGATAGATGGAATATTAAACTCCAAAAATTAAATTAGGACCTGGAATTTATACAGCGCTTTTCTAATCGTAGGGGTTGGCAGTGTCACCTCAACAGTAAGAAGGTTCCTGGTTCACCAGTTAACCAAACAAGAATGTCTATGGACTGATTTGACTGCACTAAATCACTGCACCTTTGTGCTTCCTATTATGTTACTATAATGGGATGATAAAATACATGAACCAAGCTAAGAACATAGCTTGTGTCCTTAAAAAAATCTTAAAAGTGCATTCCCTGATGTGGAGGATCCTGTTACAAGCTTGCTGGAAAGTATGTAGTGAAAACCAGAAATTAAAGTGAAGCTTTCAAATTACTTTTGTCTGACCAACAGTCCAAAATGTAAATAGACTGACTTTAAGAAAACATCAAAAACTGTCTGCTGCAGAGATTATTGCACAGTTAAAAAGTTTCAGTATTCTTATTTTTAAATTTAGGTCTTAAAAGATCTTTAAACTCGTTATTTTGATTGTTAAAATAGTGCAGGAACCCTCTTCCTACTGTAGCTTGTAGACCAGTGAATCCCTTGAGGTTTGTGCACAGATTCAGGTTCTGGATAGAGACAAAAAGCCACCGTTCTATCTCATTCAGTGTGTAGTTAAATTATATGATAGATTGTTTATTAGATTAGAATTGTACGGCCTCAGGGTTTCTGCTTTTTTCTCAGAGTGATTTTCTACCAGTAAATGTTGAGAAAACACAACTGGTATCCATTCTTGCTTGAGGTTGACAGTCGTCATATTTACAGCAATATAGGTACTTCCCTTTCCCTTCCCTCTGTTTAAATGCTGACCATCAGCATAGCTTCAGTAGTTAGGCCAAATGCTGTGATGGCATATAAAGAGACAGGTTGAGGGTTTGATTGTGAGACAAACCGAAAGCAGCCTCATGAGGAGATGGAAGTGCACCACAAGTCATGAGGCTATTTTAGGGGATAGAGTGAAAAGAGGAGGAAAAGGGGGAGGAGTAGGAGACATGATGAACTCGTGACAGCGAGGACAAACAGATACTGATGTCTAATGATCCCTTTGCTTCCTCAGCTGCATGAAAAGAAGGCAGAATCACAGAGCTGATTTGGGGAAGCAGCCATTTTGAAGGCTGGCTTTTCACTGCCAAAATGAAAAGGCAGAATCAAACAGTGATTCACTCAGCACATCTGCATAGTATCATGGAAGTGCTTTCATCACCACCCTAAGGTTAAAGATAAAGAGTTGTCTTTTTTAGCCCTACTACAGTTAACATGTCTAAGGTTGTAATATGTAAGTACCGTGGGGAAAGAAATCAACGGTTCTACTAATAGTGATTAGTGACTTGGAGGAAAAATCCTCCCTCTCATCAGCTACTGTGTCAGTAAGTTCTTCTATATTCTACTTTACATATTCATCATTTAGCTGACTCTCATATGTTTAGAGTGTGTGAATGGTTAACAGGTTTCACTGCCCTCTCAGAGAGGGAGAAATGCCAAAGGTCAGACCTGGGGTCACATTTCCATGATTTGCAAACATGTTACTGTGGCAGCCTTATATGTCAACACCATGACACAAACACCACAATATTTGAAGCTGTTATGTTTCACACAGGAAGTTCAGTCATTTTGGGAGAATCTGACTGGAATTATTTCTGCTGTTTTCCTTTCTTAAATATAGCACATAGCAGGAAATAGTCAGCTTTAGACCTGTTCCCCCTACTGGAAATACTCGAGGAAGCTGCCTGGATAGAGCGTGCAGGAGGCAGCACACATGATGCCTACTGACTAGCAGTGAATCCACTGGGATATTAGTTGCACTATTCACACATTGGCGCGATCCAACTTCACAGAGACTATGTATTGGTGGGGCTGGCAGGCTAATGAGCAACTAATATCTGATATGACTAGCTTGAAAATTTGTGTACTTACATGCGCCTCGATCAGGTAAGTCCTAGAAAAGTTCAGGGCATGAACTTTTAATTTAATAATTTGCTAGTATTTCAGAACAGTTATAAAATGTAGTCTATGTGAAAGTCTGAACTTGTATATACACCGATCAGGCATAACATGATGACCATTGACAGGTCAAGTGAATAACACTGATTATCTCTTCATCATGGCACCTGTTAGTGGGTGGGATATATTAGGGAGCAACTGGATATTTTGTCCTCAAAGTTGATGTGTTAGAAGCAGGAAAAATGGGCAAGTGTAAGGATTTGAGCGAGTCTGACAAGGGCCAAATTGTGATGGCTAGACGACTGGGTCAGAGCATCTCCAAAACTGCAGCTCTTGTGGGGTGTTCCCGGTCTGCAGTGGTCAGTATCTATCAAAAGTGGTCCAAGGAAGGAACAGTGGTGAACCGGCAACAGGGTCACGGGCAGCCAAGGCTCATTGATGCACGTGGGGAGCGAAGGCCGGCCCGTGTAAGGAGTAAGGAGCAAAAAATGTCTGCAGGGAGTCCTTTTTACCATTTGATTAGAGTTTGACTGTGTTCATGTTAAACCATGTTGTTTGCTGATACTGTGTCCCTGCTGTTTGTTCTCAT
>VUQI01048360.1:0-24366 GCA_015106735.1 Paratilapia polleni | reverse complement strand
AAGACATTTTGGACAATTTCATGCTCCCAACTTTGTGGGAACAGTTTGGGGATGGCTCCTTCCTGTTCCAACATGACTGCGCACCAGTGCACAAAGCAAGGTCCATAAAGACACGGATGAGAGAATTTGGTATGGAAGAACTTGACTGGCCTGCACAGAGTCCTGACTTCAACCTGACAGAACACCTTTGGGATGAATTAGAGCGGAGACTGCGAGCCAGGCCTTCTCGTCCAACATCAGTGTCTTGCCTCACAAATGTGCTTCTGGGAGAATGGTCAAAAATTCCCATAAACACACTCCTAAACCTTGTGGAAAGCCTTCCCAGAAGAGTTGAAGCTGTTATAGCTGCAAAGGGTGGGCCGACATCATATTAAACCCTATGGATTAAGAATGGGATGTCACTCAAGTTCATATGTGTGTGAAGGCAGACGAGCGAATACTTTTGGCAATATAGTGTAGATAGGTATACCAAATTACTCTTCTAATAGCTGGTTCCAAGCCAAAGCTGTCATGGTAACAATAAGGATGTGGTAAGAAAATGTAACTGACCATCAGGTATGAAACCTCTTAATGGAGCTTTCAGGGTACCAAATATTTTAGATAGTCATATTAAACCTCTTGTGCAGGAAATGTCTGTGTGTAAGAGTATTGCTGTATTACTTTACACTGTATCCATTTTATTTATTTGTTTATCTTTAGTTAGCAAGGAAAGGTGAGCTGATATGAACGATCCATAAGAATGCTTAATCTTTAAGCTATCCACTCTCCAAAGAGTGCACCTTAATTTTTTCACATTCAGTGAAAAGATCTGAAATTCGATAGAGTGAAGTTCTCAGCTGTTCCCAGTGTTTTGTTTCTCTTGACTGTCAGTTAAATAACCAAAAATATTTCCCCTCACCCCCAATCGGTCGCAGCAGATGGCTGCCCCTCCCTGAGCCTGGTTCTGCCAGAGGTTTCTTCCTGTTAAAAGAGAGTTTTTCCTTCCCACTGTTGCCAAGTGCTTGCTCATAGGGGGTCGTCTGACTGTTGGGGTTTTCTGTCTAATATTGTAGGGTCTTTACCCTAAAATATAAAGTGCCTTGAGGTGACTGTTGTTGTGATTTGGTGCTATATGAATAAAATTGAATTGAATTGAACTGAAAATTAGAACTCAAAAGACGCAGTCTTGTGTGGCATAAGCTAACCCTCTGTTATTAGCTGCTATTAGTCATGCAGTATTGTAGGTGGATGTTGTTTTAGTGCTCATGAATATCTAAGACCCTTTCAATGCCTGTGTGTGGCTGTCTCTGTATACATGTTTACAGATGGTTGTGTGTTATATTGTTGTTCATGGGAAGTGCACCAAAGCTGGCATACGCTGAGGAGTAGAAAGTCTAGTTTAAGATCATTTCCATGTCCTCTGACCACTTTCATTACAGGGCAGCTGCAATGAAGAGGAATTTTAACATTGTGGTTAAAGTAACAAGAGTAGGCCACAAACAATGCTCCTCAGTCTCAGTTCCTCCTCATCCAACTCTCCTTATTGTTTTTCCCATTATATGTTCTCTCACTCACTTAATATTCTTTCTTTCTTCTGCCCTCCTTGTCTTTTGGTCTCCTTGAGACTCTGGGTAGTCTGAAGATTATTATCTGAGACCATGAGAGGTTTAGGTGAAAGGTGAGCTTTATGCAAATCAACTATGACAAAGCTGTCTGTAGTTGTAGCTTCTAGGTTTGGATCGAGTTAGGTTTGGATAAAATCATAATTTAAAAACTGCATTTTGTATTTCCTTGGGTTATCTTTGTCTAATATCAAAATTTGTTTGATGATCTGAAACATGTAAATGTGACAAATATGCAAAAACATAAGAAATCAGGAAGGGGGCAAATACTTTTACAGTGCTTAACAAATATATTAGACCACCTGTCATAGAAACAAGAATGACCATCCAGCATCACAAAGTACTTTAATGCGGACTCTTTCCTTTTCAGTGAGTTCTCGAGGTTTTACCATTTTGAACAGGAGTGAGGAATTTCAAACTGAATTCACATTTTTATACCCAAACTTGAGACAGCACACTGGACTTCTCTGAGAAGTGAGAAATTAATCAAGCATAACATTTAACCACTAAAACAATTTTTTCTGTTCAGGAATGCAAATAAATCACTGTAATTATGCATCTTAATAAAAAATAATAATAATGTGCTTTACTATTTTTTCTGTTTCTTTGCAAAACAGTAAATTCGAAAATTCATGGATGAGAACAATAATCATATTTTAGCATTAAAAATATCATTTTGATTAAACATCTTGCACATACTGATGGATTAGCCATTACAGAATCATTATAAATTATTTTGGTAATTACCAATACTGTTAATTTAGGGCAGCTGTAGCATAAAACTTACATTGGGTGCTGGCCTAATAAATTTAAGCACTGTATATACATGAAAGTGTGAAAACCTTTATAGTGTAAATAGAGGCATTTGTGGAAATAGAATAATTAGTCAAACTGATACCAATGTCTCACTATGAGAAGGGCACTCACAAAGTTTGGGCATGAAACATTGTTATATTTGTAATTTTTAAATTCTTTGCAATAGTGTGCCACAGTTACACTTTCATATGTCAGCCAGAGTAAGACCTTCCATGTTTGTTTTACAGGAAAATAAAGCAGACTTAAAAACTGTAACAGAAATAATATATAACCTCAGTGAAGTTTGTGTGATAGAAATTATGTATAACCTCAGAGAAGCTTCAGTAACTGCAGTCTATTGAGAGAAGAGGCTCAAACACACTGAGGCTTCAGACTGTGCAGACTTCATAAAATCCTTAATTTCTGATAATCTAGTAACCACTACAGAAGCAGATACAGGTAATTGTACAACGCTACTGATAGGAAAAGTTTATTTCTTTCAATTTATGACAGATTGCTTTTGTATGTTTAATGTCTATTTTTCTGTGGAAAGCTTTTTTTTAATTGCCACTCCACAACTTACATGAAAGCATTTGGGTAAATGGGGATCTATGAAAGCTAACTTATTATATCGGGGCAATTACAAAACAAAAAAGGTGGAATTGTAATTAAACACTCTAGCTACTCATTAAATGTGTTTCAGCTGCTCACAGGTAATTTTATTTAGTACTTTTATGGTATTTCATTGTTTCATGCCAGTAGATCTTAGAAAGAGACAATAAACTGCCTTCCACAGAACACTAAACTGTCTGTCAGGCAGCAACTGCTTCATCTTCCTTCTGTTCCACATTTTTTTTTTTTTTTTAAATATATATTTATTTTTTGTCTTTGCACCACTAGTGCGTCTCTCTTTTCTTCCTTCACTTTCTTTCTCCTTTTAGTCTTTTCAAGCTTCCTTTACCTTCCTTACTCTCTTCTATTAATTGCACAGTTTTGTGGGCTGTTACCATTCCTGAGGGAGGTTCTACCATGAAGAGCCAGTTTTGGAAGTTGGCTCTTTCCACAAGTACCATGTCCAATTTGGCCCATCTATGGTGGAAAAGCCGAGTGGCGACCACATAATGACCACTGTCTGAGGGCCTGGCTAATTTTTCATGTTCAAACAGGCGGCTGACTCCTGGGCCCAGACTAGGGCTAATGTAAGGTTTGTAAGTGCCTCCAGAGGTCATAAAACATGGCAACCTGTGCAGCTGATCTCTTTTATGCAATCTAAACCATGACTTTCATGACAAGCTTAAGCTCTGGCAATGATAGATTTATATATAAAAAAAGTTGGAACACATTTTCCTGAAAAATTCTGTTTTTATCTTTATCAGCTGATATAACACAAGTCTTTTGGATTTTTGGATTATGTGTTTTTTAAATCTAGTTTTTTCTTCTGCACTGATCTCATCAAGCAGAGAGGGTAATTTAGGTGGTGTGCACACCAAAATGTTTTTTCCCTGCTAGAAATGCCAGGCACTCATCTGAAAATGTCCAGCTGGGACCACTTGAGAGTGTTTTGGTAGCACAGCATTTTATCAGGTGGGACACTCTGGTTGCTGTGATACAGAATATCCACAAAAAGTAATGTGTTGCAAGTACCAGACTCTAGCTGACTGCTGCTTACCTGGTAGACACACAGCAAACTCAATCCATGAATACACGAAGTGCATGTCTGTGGCACTGCATCACAAACACAGTTTTGTTTCATCCTTTTATTTCAGATTTTGACTGGATTCTCTAAATCAGTCCTGTGTCTGAATTCCTGCCCTCATCATCTGCTCCATGCAGCTTGACTGGAACACCTCTGAAATTTGTCCATCTGTTGGAACTCCAGGCATTATCTTGAGGCGGCAAGATAATGTCGGGGCAAATTGGAGCTAGAATGTGACCACGCTTGCTGTATTACTAGATGGATGTTCCTCCAAACAATGTTTTTCATATTTGGGATTTTTGTACAGGCAGTAATAACATCACCTTCATTGCAAATATCACTTGAACAAATAGGATGTAATGGACAGTGGAGTGTTTGTCCCGCCCCATCTTCACAGTAATTGGATACCTGGGTAAAAAAATGACAGTAGCGAGCCCCTTGTTTTAACTGTTTGGTGACCTGATTAGTACCTCACCACACTGCTAGTGTTTCTAGCATCTTGTAAAAACCACTGCCAGCATAAATTGATTGATAGAGCCACAGTGACATCACCCATTGGTTTTGGACTTCGCATTTGAAGCTTCAATGTCAGCGCTTTGGCCACCACCATCTTGGTTTTTCGAAGCCAGAAGTTATCTTATGTGGATGAGAGGGTTGAGTGCTAAGTTTTCAGCTAATGGTAATTAGCTTGGTTAACAAGCAAGAACAAGATTACATTCATAAACTGTATGGGTGCAACAGACAGACATGCTTGCTAATTAGTGCTAAGTAACTGACTAATAAAATGCTGGAATTTCAATCACCAAAACTGAAGCACAAACTTCTTGAATGGTCATAATATTAGTCAGATAATCCATTAAAAATGCTCCAGAAGGCTCAAGCAGCACACACACATAGTAAGAAGGTTCAGTTTAAATAATCACAGCAGTGGATGAGACTTAGTAGATGCTGCCTTTCTGTATTGTGACACTTGTCAATCAAAGTGACCTTGCTCCAAACACAATTATCTGGGTGGATGCGTTATAAAAAAGTTCACCCCACTCATAGTTTTTTTGAAGGAGGAAAATAGATGCCCAAAAGAGGTTGGAAAAGCTTTTTAATGCTATAAAGTGGGATATTTTAACATGGAAGTCTATGGGGATTGACTCCCTTTCAGAATCAACATCAAGTGGCAACTAGAGGAACTGCAGTTTTTGCCCCTTCCAAGTTGGTTTCATTTTTTGACTTTGGAGGTTGCTCCTTGGTAAAAATATGGTGCTCCTAGTATGTTGGCCCCAGGAAAAACCCTTTGGTGTAAAAGCTCCTTTATGTTAGTAGTTTTAGCTTAGAACTTGAAAACATGTCAGCTAACCCTTGTACATATAGTCTGAAACCCAAGGCTATTAGTCTTGATTCTGTCATGTTCCCAGTAGTTCAGCGATAGGTGTTTATGTACATTTTCTTTTGACCACAGCTCCCTGCAGAGCAGCTGCTCTTAGCTCTGGAGGCCTGTTGCATGAGTTCTTCACTCTCTTTCCAGCCTATCCTAGTGACGTTGCTCTTGGCCTGATTCTGTGTGGTTTTGCTCCAGCAAACTGCACGCAAATCATGCTTCCAACAGGCAGAAAGATAAACATCATAATGTATTAGCAACAGCCTTCTCACTGCAGTATGGCAAAGAAATGAAAATATAGTTTTTGGAAGGCAGTGCATCATGACTGTTAAACACAGAGTTGGCTACACTACATGGGGGTCACTTCTGATTTTAAATAGGTTAGTGCGAAATATGCAGCAAACAGAAATCTGTTGTGTCTCAATACTCTAATTATTAGTAGGTATAAAAAGAATAAGGCACACAGAGGAGTTGGAGTAAGAATAATAGACCACCTCTATTGTGACCCAGATAATCCATTATGTAGATGGCAATATTCAGTGCTTGTGTTGTCTGTATTAATTTCTACTGCGTGCGTGCCGGTTTACCTCCTCATGTTTACAATGTGTTGTGGAAATAAAACAAGATGTAAGATAAATCCACAGCGAAGGATTGCCACTTTATTATAATGCTTATGCAGTATAATTAGTATATCTTGTTGTCTAAGAATATGTTATTTACTGCTGTCTTAATTATTTTGAATGATCACCTTTGCACCAATTTGGGATGTTCTTGTGTGTAGCCGCAGAATTAGTTTGCCACCCAAATACACTGTGTTTAGGGAATGTACTTTTATTTGCTATGGCAGAATAAGGTAACCTACAGCTGAGTTATTCCATTACTTCAAAGGACATTTCACTGACTTACATGAACTTTCTGGAGTTTCACCCCAACTCTTACCACTCCTTTTATTACTCAAAACTGACAAGATCCTAACCTTAAAGTCTTAACCCTAAAACTGAAAGAAAATATGAGGGAAAGGGTCTCTAAGGTGACTATGTGAACACTTTTATGTCCTCAGACAATGATTAGTAGATGTACATAGATAGTGATACCAAAAGATGTTATATCAGACCTTGCTTAGAATACCTTTTTCATTTAAAGAAAAGCTATATAAGCAATTCTAGGGGGGGATCACTTTGGCTTGCACACCATCGTTTGAACCATATCCAGTAAACATACAGACAAAAACTGTTAATTACTGCACTGACAAGCTGTTTCTCGCTTACTCGAAATGCCTCTTTGTGGCTTTCCTGTGTGAGGAACACAGGCTAGTCAGCTTCTTGATGAACCCGGACTTTTTCTTGAGGTCTTCCAATGAAGGCTGTTGTTACTGCAATACAGGATGTAGATCATTGGCATCTTCATGTACAACTTACTTGAAACCTCAATGAAAGTACCTTGTGGCCTTGTGGAATGCGAATGAAGAACAGACTGTTTCTAACAAAAATACTTCAAGGAAAAGGAAAGACAGTGAGAGAATAGTCATTTCATTACTATTTCAGCTGTGGCTTTAGAAAGTGATTGTAGTGTATGCTCTGCAAATTTATGTCACGTTCAAAAATTGTTACATATGCTCTTGAATATGTGAAGCACAACTGTTGAATTTAGAGCAGTGCTCAAGCAGATTTGAGTAGGAGAAGTGTTTTCTAATGCAGTATACATAAAAACTGGCCTATGTCCTTCCAAGGCCACCCTGCTACTTTAAGTTCATGCTCTCTATGTTTAAGCATAGAGAGACATTAGGACATCCCTAAATATTGAGGTTTATACAGAGCTATATAAATTTCAGTTTGTGATTTAAAACATATCTGATACTCAAATACAATATATGTAGCTGCACTTAAGGAAGCATGGGTTTTTCATTGCTCTTACTGACACACAATATCCCAATGACTGAGTTGTGTTTATGCCAGTAGCTGGAAATCTAATGCAAATGTGACGCAAAAGAGGGCAACCTAAAAAGTAGGTTGGAAAAATAATGGACAGCTACTCCACTTCTGGGATTGTGGCTATACAGCAGCAGCCAAAACTGAGACAAACCCAGTAATTCACCCAAATGTTAGTCTGTTAATTCATGGTATCTATACCAGATAACTGTAACACCCATTAGTAATCTAAAAGACACTCATAAATGCACACATAAGAAATTGAAAAGCAGTAGTTAATTCAAAAGTATATTTATTAATAAAAAAGTATTTTCAGATATGAAAAATTGGTGTTAGTCATAAAAAAGCATATTTATCTACATGCACACAAAACTTTTGATCATCTTTTTGTGTAGTGTATGCTATTTGATGAGGGAAAAACACTAAGATAGATGCAACAAAATTGGTTGTAATTGGGCTTCGGACAGGAACTTCATATGTGTTTGTGTGCACTCTAGGACTTTTTTTTTTTACTTTTGTTTTGTTTTAGGTTTTCAATCACTGCTTGAAATACTCAAACTGAAAAATTTGATTGTTTTTAAAAATTGTAAGCTCACTCACTCGAATATGGACCATCTACTAATAAGAATGAATAGTAACAAGAATATAAAAAGAGCATCCCAGAGAGGCTGAATCTTTCTGAAGTAAAGACTCGCACAGGGGTTCACCACTCTGTGAGAGACTGTGGGAAAATAGTTAAACAATGTAAGAATAACATTCTTCTCTCAGGCCTTAAAAAGTTTGGATTAGATTTCATCATCTGTCGCGAAAAACACTGCATATACTCAGGAACATTTGCAAAGACAATTTAAAGTGAAAAGAGTTGCATTCACAACTGCAATCACAACTGCAAGTTAAAACTTTGCCAACAGAAAGCAATGGCTATAATTCTGTTTTGCTTCTAATACATACTCAGCATTTTTTTTAATGTTTAATGATTATCTCTGAAAAAAATCTTGAGATAATAGTATTCAATTGGACTGAACCTGTTATGCAAGTTATTTTAAGTCAACTTGAAGCAATAGCAATTCTTACATTTGCTTTTTGTTTCAAATGAACTGAAAAAAATTTAACCAACACTACCACTTTCATGTCAGCTAGGATGAGGTGTGCTAAATCAAATGCATCTGTTTGGTTGGAACAAGTAGCTGATAACAAAACAATCTCGAACTGTATTTATTTTTTTTGTCAAATGTTGAAAAAAACAATGCACAATAGTTTAAAATTGAACAAAATTCTCGAGCTTTAATAAACAATGGCAGTAAATGACCTGAAAGCTATTCTATTATAGAATGTTCTTCATCACACAATCCTAATAAAGGATACCAAAGGAAGCTTCAGAGAGAGCCTTATTAACAAATACACCTCTAACCTTAAAGGACACACATTTGTTTATGTCTGGATGAGTGTATATTTTTTTGAGTGGGGGAGGAGGAGCTGTCAGTGGCTTGTCTCATCTGCTGGCAGGCCCTCCATCCATCAGGGCTTAAGTAGTTTTCCAACAGTACATTGACCTTGAGTGCCTGGTATCGATTTCCTGTGGTGTCGCACTGAGAGGGGTCGTTACCATGTGGCCTCTGCCGTGGGGTGTGATCAGGAACAGATTCTTGAAATCCCGATGCAATGGTGATGGATCGGCAGCCTCTGCAGACCATCAATCCTCACCTACCGCAACCAGGGTGACACCTGAACTGAATTTATCATCATACAAGCCACAGACGTGGCAAAGACAAGGATGCAGTGTTACATTGTGAAACAAACTTTCACACAGGTATAAACAAATACACACTCAGTCGTGTGTACTATATCTGACCTTAGCTGAGCGCCGTATCCCTTTTCTATCTACGGTGGACCTGTGATTAGACTGAGGATAGAATTTAGATTGCTGATGTGACAAGATGATGTATGACTAGATAAGAGTGTGTCCAGATATAGTTGTTCAGCTACATATAAAAGGCATCTACACAGTAGTAAAGATATCCTCTCTATGTGACATTGTGAAGAGGAGAAACTGAATGAAAGCAAACTTTTTTAGCATTTAAAAAACCCCAAGAACTTATTTGACCTGTCACGACCTGTCAGTCTAATTATTTGTCATCATTGGCTGTTATTAGTAAATTTATCCTCAAGAAAGAAAAGGTATTTTCTCCAGTTAAACACACACTCAAGCTGTCCACTGGTTAAAAAATAAACACTGGTCTCAAACTTCTGTGTCTCTCTTTCTTCATTATCCATCTTTCTTTTTTTTATCACATTTGTAGCAAATATATTTTCTGTCTCCCTGATCATCTTTCTGGGCAACAGGCATGGCTAGTACTTGTTTTGTCTTACAGGAAGCAGTCTATGGTGCCTTCCAGACCGCATCTCAGAGCCATGACTGCAGGCCCCATGTGGAGGGCAACAGCTTACAAGCTATACCCACCAGAACACTTGCGAGTACAATGCTCCTTTTCACTGAGTTCCTCAATAGGTACCACACAAGCCTACTATGAGATTGAGCCAGAGGTTTTAAGCGCATGCAGACACACACACACACACACACACACACACACACGTTCAAGTTCTTATGTACCTATTTCATTAACTCTGACAGCAAAAGAGATTAATGCAACGCATCAGTAATTGCAAAAAGCAGGACCTAGAGTCCCAAAACTTCTCGATATGCAGATGCCTTATTCCCAACATCCTCAGAGTAAGACATGGATTAGGTTGCATCAAAGGAAGAAGACTGTAATCAATCGATTTCTTTTTTTTTTAAATCTTAATTCCTTCACCAAAAGTAAAACTTTCTCTTTTCAATTAAAGTTACTAAATTACATTTGATTTTATAAATAGTTGGCTTTCTGTTGTTGTCTGTATATTTTTTTAAATAAAATATGTCAATAAGTTGTAACATACTAAAAATAATGTGGTTATCAAATTGTCAGAGTAATCTTTTGATGACATTACATGATGAGCTTATCTCTAACTGTTGATTAACCATACAGAAGGATCTAACGGTACAAACTAATGCTTTTTCATATGCTAATGCACAGTTTTTTCATTGATCTTTGATCCTCTCAGTTTGACAGTGGACTGGCCCCCATCTCACCAGTTTGATTGAAAACCAAAGCAGACAGGACTAATCTATCCACACATAGAAGATAGCCTAGACTGTGCTCCAGAGCACCATGCTTTGATAAGGAATGGCTTTGAATGATTCCTTAAACTATTGATTGGGTTGAAGTTGACATCCAACAGTAGAAGAAAAAAGACAAAAGAGAAAGATAAAATCAAGAGGCTTCTTACTTATAACTCTTTAAAGCTAATATCTAAGGGGATTTCCTTCTTGTTTCAGCCTCATTTGAATATCCCAATCTATTTTTATTACCATACAGATGTTTTTAATTAAATATCTGAATGTTTTTATGTAATTAGGATAAATTTAACCAAAGCCCTAAGAGAGTTTGCCAAATTAGGTGTCAAATGAAAACTATTCCTTGTGTATAAAATTTATTGATATGAATTCCTTTAACAAAATAAAGCACTAATGACAAATAAAAACACTTAAAAATAAACCTATAGTGGCATCAGCTTGCATAGTTTCCTTCATATTTGTGGTTTCAGTGTGGTACAGTATATACATAAATAAAGGCATGGGGTTGGAGGGGTTGCAATGGTTCTTCCTGTTTCCACTTGTGGTGTCCTTGTCCGTGGTCTGCTTCTGGCTGTGCAGGCTGTTGTAGGAACAGCTTCTCTCTAACAGTTATTCACTCTGCACACCAGATAATTCAGCCTGGGAGGTAAGATCACCCCCTACAGCAAACTCAGGACAAGACATTGCTCAGTTCTTCCACTACTCCACTACATGTCTTTCTTTTCATTGCTTTTGATGGAGAGGAATTGGGAGATCAAGAGTTTCCAAGTTGTTATATTTAAAAAACAGAAAATTACAGTAGGGCCTAATGAATTATCTTTAAAAAAGAAAACGAAAAAAAAGCAATATGCTAGCAGCAACACAGGCAATTTTCAGCACTCTACAATCTTTTGTTCATATGTCTGTGCCCTTCCAACCACTGTATTCCTCTGCCTCTCTCTCCCAACATTGACAACAGCGTAATTTGAACTGTTTTTCCCAGGGGCCTAATCGTTTATTTCCTGCTTGCCGAATATGCAGCTATTGATTAGATATCAGACCCTAATTGGGGTGCAATCTCTCTCACCCTCAGATATTCAAATCTATGATGGAAATGGCAGAAAGTAAATAAGCTAATAATACTTGTAAATAGTTCTGGCAACTTGCCCTGCTACCACACAACTACAATGTCTAATATTTATTTTTCTTTTCAGAAATTTTTAAACCCCAAAATTTAAGACCCAAACAGTAGAAGTGGACTTTATTTAGGGTCCATTTATTAGATCCATGTAAGTGCTGGATCTTCTAGTGTCACTCTGTGCATTGTAAAAGGATTGACCTATATGTCCTCAACCACTAGGAAGCCTGCAGTTTCCTGCTCAGCTTGGCCTCTTTGGAATACTGTGGGCAGCTCTGGCCACATGGTGCAGAGCATAGCTGGAATGGGAATAGACAGTTAATGGGCACTTACAGGATGGTGAAAACATTTTTCCTCTGGAGATGCAGTGGTTTGGAGATTTCTCAGTGGGACACAGCCTAGCCAGTGTCCTGCCACTCACTGCCTCTATGTCTATTTTTCAGTGCACTCACCCAGTTTGTCTTCATTTCTTTGTGATTACCAATGTCATGTTCTGCTTATTCCATTGCAGTTACATCCTTACCCTTTTCATGGTATAATACCATTCAGCTGTTGGCATATCTTGCAACTACTAGTATGCTATTTACTTATACCTATCTGCCCCCCTACTGACTTTATTTTTCCTTCATTCATCCCATGGTACTCCAGCACTCCACTGGACAGGTTTGGCAGACACCAAAACCAGTCTACTTGGTGTGTCTGTGAGGGTCTGGATTACAGTGGAGCCTTTTGCTCACTGCCCAGCAGCAGTGTCTGGTGATGGGTACTGGCTGGGCCCCAAGCCTCACGTCCATTCCAGACCAGACATATGAGAATGCCTTCAAGTCTGGTGTCGCCTCAGGATACGCTGGAGTCAGCTGCACATTTTCCGAACCTTTTGCTCTGCTTTTTACTACATTGCTATATCTCTGTCTCGTTTCCATTTAATCCACACCTCATATAAGTTTGGATCACAACCTTAATATACAGTAGATTTTATGTTCTATAAAAAGTGTTTTCCCACTTTTGCTTTCATGCTGTTTCTTGACTGAACCTGTTTGTAAATTTTGGGTCAAGTGTTTTTACAATAATTCCTACTTTTCCACTGAATTTGACACTTTTTACAAAGATTTGATATTTGCATATGAGACATTATATCTTTTTTTTTTTTATTTGAGAAAGAGCAAAAAAATCAGAGGCTCAGGTTAGATTACTATTACAGTGCAGTCGAACTGTAAACATTAAAGAATATACACAAGCTAAGATTTGGCTAATGACTGCTGACATCTCTGCCTTGTACACTGTTTTCTGCCACAGTACAGAATATGCCACAGAGGATTGTTGAAGTGTAGGTGCTTATTCTCCGAGAGTGAAGGATATGTGCGCCTGTGGGAGGGATGAAATCTGCAATGGGAGGCAGAAGTGTCCAAATGTGACCCCCTCAGCAGAACCATCCAACTCTAAAGGCTATCTAATTGACTGGCCAGTGCTCTCCTGCCTCTGTCCATCCTCCCCCAGTCCCTGTGGATAGCCATCAGATGGATAGTGTGAAACTTGCCCCTAATCAAGACCCATTCAACACTAATGAGAGGTCGGTTAATGACCAAATAATGCGTGTGTGCATTAGGTCAGTGTGTCAGTAAGGCAGGGGGGGATGCATAAAGCTTTAGAGAAGCAAGAAGTCTGAAAAATTAAAATAGACAAATTTAACAGGTAAAAAGCAGCTTTTGAAAAGCAATATTAATAAAAAAAAATTTATTTAAATATTAATTTCTTTTAAGCAGTTGGAAAACTGGCCAGAAAAGCCTAATCTTTCTGTGAAACTGGACTTTGGTGATGAGAAAAGGGACTCTTACTCTGTTTTCTCCTGGATTTTTTACTAACACATTCACCATTTTAAAGACTTTATAAGCTAGCATAAAAGATCACTCATCAGAGAAACACTCTCTGAATAGCAAAGGCAGAAGCAATTTGAGAACTCATCGACTATTGTCTCAAGACTCTGAGGACAAAGACAATTTTTGTGTCCGCTGGCTACACCAGTGGATATCTAGGCTAGACTTCCTAGTTGCACTCCAGGTATTGCTCACAAATTTAGATACATTTTTAAAAGAACCCATGAACCCTACGACTACGGTGTAGCAGTGCAGTGTGGGGAAAAGAATCACTTAGAAATAAGTCACAATAATTTGCATTTTTAGCTCCAGTAGATTTTTCTTTGTGTATAGGCTATGGTCAGCTGACATGTGCTGCTGCAGCTCTGGGATTCACTGCACTTTGTGGATTTAGCTAACTGAATTTAACAAGCTATAAGCAGATGTTACATGAGCTATCATGGCTGAGTTCCAACTCCTAGACAGAATAAAGCTAGTATAATAGGTAGAAATCAATGGGTAAATCTAATCAGAATCACCACCTTAAAATTAATTTGATGTCTGCTACCCTTGATGTAACCCTACATTGACCATGAACACCAAGACCAGCTCTGCAACTGATTCAACACCAGGTTATGTTTGGTTATATTTTTTAAGTTTTTTTGTTTGACACTTAAAAAACGTTACTCTATTTATGCTCGCTCCTCTTCAGTAGCACTGTTGTGCTGTTGTTCAAAGCTTCAGTAACTATATCCTCTTCAGCATACAGCTAGGAGTGCTAGCTGTATGGTGAAGTACGGCAACCACAACTTTATTGACATGTGCACCATGAACATATTGCAGGGTTAAGAAGGAAAAATGGATGTGTTGAGGGTGTAAGTAGGGCCACGGGATGTCAATTTTTTTTTCTTGCAACTGAGCAAGTATCTCCATGCTGTCAGCTGGAAGCAACATCAGGCTGCAGCACACAAAAAGTTAACTCACTTGACAGTATTATGCATTAATCTTCTAATCAGATTTAATTGCTTAGTAACTGAAGGTGCCAGAACTCTGTTCTGGATTGTTTTGGCCCACTTTAACTCCTGCTTCTAGCACACAACAGGACTTCCATTTTAGATGCATTTTCACTACTAGAAATATGACATTTGATTTAGGTAAGTGTACTGCCTGGATAATATGAGCAGGAGGCATCACACATGGCATCCACTAACCCTATGGAACTGGCAGGGTGAAGATCTGAAGTTCAATCTGACTGCATTAGACATGTGTTTTGTGTTTTTACATTATATAGAAAAGTTCAAGAAACAAAACAAAGAAAACAAGCAACTGGCACACATATTATCGTATCAACATCACAAATTTAATACTTATAGTAAAACTTTCATAGGGTTACCACCACACTCTCTTGGGAAAACCACATCTGGTGGAGAAACTAGTCATGGCTAAAATATAAAATATATCAAATTTATAAAATATAGCCTAAAATTATGTTTTCTGGCTCTAGTATAACTCTGATCTTGGTCTCCCCTCTTTATAACTCCACAAGCATACAATAGTTAATCCTCAGATGATATCTGTAGATCTTTTTAAAATTGGAAACATGGAAGTAGGTCTTTGACTAGAACTTTAATGGACCTCAAGGAATCTTTCTACCACTCTTTGGTGTGCTAGGTGTCCCCATGAGAATTTAGAACTACATTCCGATTTAAAAGGTCCAGGATGACCATTTTCCAGTCTCCAATGCCCCTTTCAGAGCACAGGATAGCACATTAAATGGGCTCTTTTCTAGCTGATTGTGTGTCATCTTTGGAGCAGCTTAGCTAGCAGGCAGCAGGGCCTCTGGTGGAGCAACATGCCCCCTTATGCCACAGGAGAGACAACTGTAAGGATTCATCCATCACTGCTTTTGTGAAGTCCTATCACAAGGGAATGAACACCTAATGACTGCTTTGCTAGGGTTGGAGATGGACCTCTGGGGTACATCATGGTCTTGTTTTATTAGAATTCTGAACTGGATCTGATTTTGATTGCTTGATTGTAGCTGGCTAAATGCAAAGCAATTTCACAAACTGTGTCTAAGCAGATGAGAGCTGTAGCTGTTGGTGGCTGTTGCTTTCTCTTTCAGTAGCACACTATAGGGTTAAGCAGAGTGCTGCTCAGCCTGGATTGTATTCTCTTCCTCCACACTGTGCGGGGGCCAGGGAGGGGGAAGGGAAACAGGAGATTTATGTCCTTCTGTGACACATGCTGCTCTAGGTCTCATGTTAGTGGAAAATTAGATGTTTAAGAGTCTGGCAGAGAAATACAGCTCTCTTTAAATCCTCTGCTTGTCAGCCAGTGTAACAGCATTATAACTAAAGTCCAGCATGATAATGCTGTTAATGACAGTAATATGTCATCTTTTCAGTAGCTTTTCATGGTTCTTTTACTTTGTGTCCAAGTGAAGCTTTCAGCTGTTTAGAATACAGCTTACATGATGCTGCATGATTGGTTATGTTAGGCTAAAATCTGAACCTACATGAAAGAATTTAATATGATTTGAAGAAGTCCAAGAAGCTAAAAAAAAAAAAATCAGTTTCTGTGTCTGTGAACTGATCATTATTCAGCCAGCAAGTTCATTGACAATGGAAGCCCAGTTTATCAACATGTCTGCCCACTCTGCCTATACACTGAAAGGTCTATGAGTGAAATGGGCTCATAATGCTTTACCTAAGGTCTGTGGGAAAATGACTTGAGTCATAATTTTGTAATCTTTTCCAAACAAGGAGTCACGATTCCATACTTTCCACCCATGACAGTTAGCCTTTGTCCATCCAATCTGACATTCCCATAATGCCCACATGTTTCAGATGCCTCCTTCTTCCTTGTTTCTTCAATTCTGTATCTGTTTACTTTCTAAAGGGCTCTCTCTGCCCTCTGTTCTCAGCCTTGCTGCCCACTGTTCTGTAGGAGAAGAATGGAGACTGTAGTAGCTGCTGGACTTCTTGATGACATTGAGGCTTATGGTAGAAAATATATGGTGCAGAAGTTTTTGGACAATTAGACAGTTTTTGTTCTTCAACTGAGTTTCATCACATTCAATTTGAATACAAAATGTGAATGCTACATTACAGTGCCAAATATTTGGTTAAATTTGAATAAGATTACATCAGTATGGAAAAAAAGCACATTGTGCACACTGTGCCGAACTTGCTAGTACTCAAGTAAATTGATTACTAAATGTCTTGGGGATACATGTGTGTTGTTTAAATGTTAGTTCATGTACAAAAGAACTAATGCATGGTTCATAGGTGACTGAGATTTGAGAGTTGCCATCTAGATTGAGGTGGAGTTTTCTGTTTGTTTGTTTATAATATGCCAGTACTGCATGGCATTAGCTTTTGCCTTCTCTCTCCCAAAGTCTATGTTTTGTCCTTGTCTCTCTATTACTATCTTTTATAAGACGGTATACCATCTCTGCACTGTCCCTGTTAAATGCCTATAATACTATTCAAGTAGACTTTTTTTGTGAGAACATGTACATACGTTTACCAAGAAGACCACAGTTTCACTTCACAGCTGTGCTGTGACTGTAGCAGAGGAAAGTCTGTGACCTTATAAAGAAATCTGTGTTGAGATCAGCTCAGTGCAAAGAAGAAAAAAAGTCTGAAAATTTTTGAGATCATTGGGATTACTTTTAAAAATGTGTCCCCAGTTGTTCAAAACTTTGGCCAAATATAATATAAGTATTCAACACTTTAACTTTATACACAGAAAATAATAAAAGGAAAAGCATAATAGGTCCCCTTTAAACTTCTCCTTTTGGGTCTTCGTCTTTCGAATGGAAAGTTAACAGGTCTGAGAACGTCTGAGCGAGGAATCACAAGGGTTGATACAAAGTGATGCAGTTATTTTTATACTTTTACAATAAAGATTCAGATCTACAGAAGCACTGATCTAAAACTTTCCCAAAAAAAAGTTAACTAATTTATTTGATTAGTTTTTGTCTAATATATAGGTTATGCCCAAGTTTACAACTTTGCCATAGTGTAGTATGATAATAGTAGGGATTCAAGCCTAATGTGATTTGATTTACAGACAGTAGAGATTCTTCAAATCTGTACTGTTGTTGCTAATGGGAATGCAGATCAGTGCACAATGCAGGTTACACAATTTGTTTGCTACTGAACAATGAAAGCTACGTTATCTCATCGTCTCATCTGTAATGGCTTCAGTACCATCATCAAACTGGCAATACTGCCTGGAGATGGTTATCACTGCCGGACATCCCTGTTCAAAACTTCAAACCCAGTTCACCCTCATCAACCAACCAATCCCTAACACAACAATAGGGGAGATAAAAACAGTGCTGTATAAACCACAGCAGCTTGCCTTCCTCTTGAGCACAAAACCTGTGACCACTGCTTCCTGGGTCAGAGATTGTAGCCGGATTTCATCCAGGAAAGGATGAGTATTCTCTTAGCTTAGTTCTATGGTTGTTATGAGAAAAGCTTGACAAAAGAAAACCATTGGACTGTCATGAAAAGATCTGAATAGAAGAGCAGTTTAGACTGATCATTTTCATTTTTGTATAATATATGTGTGTCTGTGCAATTATCAGCACTTTTGGGTTATTTGACCCATAAATAAGAACACAGTGGAAAAATGTTCTTCAGATGGCATTTAATAAGTGATTTGTAATGCTATAGCCTAGAGATTATGCTGTTTGTATACCACACAAGACCATCCTATTTAATCTCATCAAACATAACAACCCATATCATGTCTTCTCTGCCTGGCACTCCTTAGAGATACACACTGCCTCATTTATCTGGTCTGGACTAGGTCCAAAATCTTCCAGCAAAACCTAAATTTGTGTAACAAGATCTGGACCTTGAGATGCACGCCTGCCACAGCAAATTGGCCTCATGTAGAGAGAAAAAAAGAGGCGAGGTAAGGGAGGGCTGCAAAGCTAGAGAAGATGTAAGCTAGCAGGGGGAGGTAATCTTAGATCCTACATGGCCTGGAGGAGCGTGCCCCCTGATGCTAAACATTTGGCACTGGACCAAATCGTGAGGACAAACACCATGTCTTCTTCAATTACAGACAGTCTCTTTGTGTAGGCAGAACATAGTGCTATTTCAAGTGGGTCTTCTATAAGAAAGACGAGGTGTTTACTCAACTTTATCTATTCGTTTTTGGGGGGGTTTTTTGTTTGTTTTTTTGAGAAATTTGTTTAATCCTCTAGGTTTGGCAGTGGAGGTGGAGAAGGCTTAATACAGTCAGCTAGTCAGTGAATTGTGAATCCAGCAGTAGATAAAGTTAATTGAGGTTTCTTTCGTGCAGAAAGTGATTGTTACTATTCTTTGTTTTGGATTCTGCAATGCAAAAGAAAATTTTTAAGCTTGATTTCAAATGGACAAACATACTCTGAGATTCCATGAAGTTTCAGACTGACTGTCTGAAAATCAAACATCATCTCACAGTAACATTTTCTGTGCAAATTTCTGTAGGCTCTCTTTGTTCTATTTTCCTGTTTCTGTCTCACAGCAGATGTAGGTGTGAGATGAATGTTCTCTAGTGGGGTGTTGCATGGCTCATTGCAAGTTTAATGCATATCCTTTTAAATCTAAACTTTCTCTTGGTTTAAGTCCAATTCATATCCACAGCCTCTGTGTACTGTTTTCATTTCCCTGGCCATGTTTTTCTTACAGTGAAGGTGCAAATTAAATCACTTGTCCGACTGCCAAAATATTTACAGCTGCTTAAACAGCAATACACCACTCATTTTTATATGCCTCAGACTTTGTGTCATTGTTTTTTTTATTACAAATTTGTTTAATAATTATGAGGTGTTAATTAGTACCAGCTTCTTCTCCTTTTGAAAAATACTGTAGTGTATTATTATGCTATGGTGTGTCGAACTGAGAGTAAAAATGTCCTATAACGCCCCTCTTCAGCCAGTCTGGCCAAAATGCCTATGTCCAAAAATGATCAGTGAGGTCATTAATCAACTCAGAAAAACAAGCAAGCAGACATTCACCAAATCATTCATATGACTGGATTATGTTCAGATGCAACTCTTTTTTCAGTGAATGAAGCACTACAAATATTATGACAGTAAACTTGCAACAGTGCGGTTGGGGTGACTGCTGGGCATACAGAGTGCAGCACCATGACACTAGAGACAGGGGTTTGCATCCTGCAGTTTTCCCATCTATGGTTATAGGTTTACATAGTACAATAAAAGCACTTTAGTTAATGTTAAGCAAACACTGTGGTCATGGTTGGAGGTTGATAAATACAGGCAAAGTCACTGTGAACTTTCATGTATTAGAAATCACCACAATTAACTAACCTAAACCAGTTGGGGCCAGTGGCTGAACATAACCATAAAAAACTTAATAATATAATTTTAATATAAGTTATATATTAAAATACTAATTTCCTCTTGTGGATATTATACAGCAAAATCAGATATTCTATCAGAAGGCAAATCCATTGTCAAATATAATAATTAGCATTCCAGGTTTTCAGAAAATTTAATCTGTTAATCTGTATTTCCTTTCTTCAAAACATGCTGGCCGTCAATAATTAGTTGTATGTACACTGAATTTCTAGAAATAGGGCTATATCAGCTAGTTTGTTAAACTAAACTTTCTTTCATGTGTTTTTTTTTCTTTTTACATTTGTAGAACTACTTTTAGTGTATAATACAGATTTCCAACATTATTTCCACTGTATATTTTTATATGCAGAGGCCTAACTCACAAGAGTGAGACTGACTTCATGCTACAAGCTGCTTTCCTTTGACCATTCTTTGTTGAGCAGTTACTTAATATGTATCTCTCCCCTTAGTGCCTCTTGAACACAATGGGTTAACGCAGAGACTTCCTGTGTTGGCAGCAGTCCCAGATAAAACATGCCTCTGCACGTAGGCATGCAGACGATGAAACATCTGTGTTGCAGAATTGACACGTGCATACAACATTTTACAATACTGCCTGTGCGCCCCCCACAAATCTTCTTTATTGTTTGCCTTTTATCATATTTTTAGATGAGGAGATAACAGTGTTTGTGTGATTCATCAGTTCATTTGAAAAAAAAGACTGAAGTTTTATAATGCAAACTGTCAAGTCATGTGAAAGACTGAAAAAGCTTAAGGATCAAAAGTTACTATAGTTGAGCCAGATAATTGAAAAAAAAAAAAAACGTATTGCTCATACAAAAGTAATTGCATTACTTTACTAGTTACTCAGAATCATTTCTTGTTATAATTTGTAGTATTCTGTGCATTTTTTTAAATGGGAACATATTCCCCTTCTTTTAGTAGAAGCTAGCCTCCTCCCATTACATCTAGAATGCACAGACAAAAATCTGATTAAGCAGCAGCAAAAAAACCTCAAATCAAAAGTTTATGGAGCTTTACAGAGGTTGTTCCCTGTAATTTACTTAATTTAAACGATCTTTTAAACGACTTACTGTCATTGTTACTGAACAATCACACTGCATTTGGGTTAGTGGGAAATTATTCAAACAAATCACTTCCTGCCTGTCTCCCATAGGTCAAAATGAGCATATCTGATTTGATCTTAAGATAAGCTAAATGCTTTGTTATAAGTTACTGGAGACATTGGTGACATTAATACTGAGCTTGTGGTCCCATTTACAATCAAATAGTTAGTTCCAGTAATCCACAAACTTTGGTGACAGCTTTATTTCATGCATCTCTTCCCCATGTCTCCCACTTTCTAAATGTGTATGATACATTGTACTTTGTATAACAGAGGCCTTTTGTTTGTTAAGGCTAGCTAGCCAGACAGGCAGTATGCCACACTAGAGGTGTGGTGCCCTAAAGCAGTCAAATTAATGAAAATCAAAACAATTGTAGGCAGCAGAAACAGCTGTTGTGCATACACCTTGGTGAAGTGAAACTGAGAAAACTGAGAGGAGGTAGTCCCCAGGTCTACAATGCAGTATAATATGAAGGAAACAATGATTTACGCTATTACTTGCCACCTGTTAAACTTCTCACCCCAACTACACTTATATGAGCATAACTCTATCTCTCACTTGATGCTTCTCTCTAGGTACAGGGTGTTAGAAGTTTCTGCCCCAGGTGGAATTACTACCCTGACTATACCACTCGACTCGCTCATCTCCTGCTACAGGTGTGTTGTCTGATCTGTAAGTCTACGGGAGTCAGTTCTCTCTTTGTTCCGTTCCCCCATTATTTTCTCTCTTCCAGTAAAGGCACGCCCTACGATGCCAGTAAGGCATCTAGTACAGATGTCACACCCCCATCCATCGACCCAGATCACATCACTTACTAAACTGAAGATTCACTAAGATACAGAACTTCCACAAACGTCTTTATGCTAGGTCAGCACAACCAATGAAGACAGCATAAATGCTGAACCAAACAAACACATTTAAAACAATTAGTTAGTCACAACCCAGCTAGTGTTGTGGAGTGATTTAGGTTTATTTAGAAATACATCTTTTTCTTTTCCCTGCATGCATCTTCCTGGGATTGTAGAGTAAGCTTTATGATGGTAGTCCTTGGGCTGGATCAGTGAGGTTTAATGTCTTCAGAAGAATAAATCTTGTATCTTTTATCAGACTGTTCTCCACAAATGACAGACAGTTAACAGCAACACAGGAAATATTGTAGTGTTTAACACGTAGCAAGATTGGGGTTCCCCAACATCTCAGGATGTTATAGATGAACTTGCGGCATCACATCCTGCCTTCCTCTCACTGCTCTACCACATCACATTAAAGAGAATGTATGCACACACACTCGCACACACATATACAGACAAAGCAGACAGATACACATACACTTGAAAATATTCCCACACTGTGGTGTTTCAGTTTTGCTTTCTTTGCTACTGTACTTCACCTACTTTCTAGGCTTTTTTCGTTGCTGAGTGTGTGCGCCTTCACCTCTTTAACCACCTTCTGATCTAGAATATTCTTTTATGTGAATAATGTAGACCATGATCTTTATTCAGTATCTGAAAAAGTTAAAAGATTGCTTAGCAAGGCTGTTCCTGAATGTCTTACATTGTAATAAAAGGATGACAGACCTTGTGAATATTAAAATTTGTGCTGTCCGTGTCTGACTCAATGCCCAGTTTGCAATAATGACGGTAGTAAAGCACACAACAGTGATCAGTGGGGTAAGCTCCTAGACCTTCTATACACTCCTCTTCACTCTAATTGACGAGTGTAATTTGATGGCACTCGTAACAGAGTTAGAAAGCAATTAGCGTCATGGCCCATCGGCACAAACACTGGAGAGAGGCCACCTGTGGGTCACTTTTTAATTTGGTGAGTGCTTAGTGCTTAGCGCAGGACTACGTCTTTGATATACTCAGTAGATGGTAAATCCTGTTAGTGCTAACTTCACAAACTACCCCACCAACCAATATCCATCTAATCCACTGGTTAGGAGCTCACCAAACCACACAACAAATTATTAGGGTGTCATCTGGCCTAGGATTAAAATCCAGGCTCCTTCACATAAAAAGGGGGAAGAAAAAGTGGAGATGAAAGGGAGGGGAGGGAAGGGGAGGGAAGAAGGACAAGACAATGATGGGGGAGGGTGTTTAATTAAAGCGACTGATCCGTGCTGTTTGTTGAAGGACTAATTGTCTTTCCCCTGAGGAGGCTGTTTCCTCAAGGAGCCTATCCAAATTATACTCCAGACGGTAAATCCTTCTTGGTGGTGAGGAGTACTGCTCTAACTGGAAAGGAAAGAATAATTTAAGGAAATGAGTTTATTTCAAAACAATAACAACATGCAAGGAGATTTTCTTTGTTCCTTTTGTTCTCTGTAAATACTGATGGTCCCCGGTGTCTATGTTTGTTCTAATTAGGCCAACAGTGTTGATCTTGTCAGACACTGTGCTGTCCCTTTTTTTCCCCCTGGGGAGTGTGTTTAACATGTAGCCTCCAAGCAGGGTACTTGACCCAGAATGACCTTTAACCTCTAATTAAACCAGTTTGGGGTTTCTTTCCTAGCTGTTATCCTCTGGCCCAGATTTCTGACTTCCCTGCCTTTGACTGTAACCCTGCCTTTGAGTAAAACTCCACATGGTTCTACAGGACACGGTATAAGCTGTCTATGTCAGTCAGTACTCAGTGTGTTTATGTGCATAACATTTTAATGTGCATAATTAAAAGGGAATATTATTACAATGTCTTATACCAAGATCAACTGTATACTGGATAGAAAAATACAGCATCTGACAAGAGCTTGATCACCATATGGTGAGATAAGATATAGTCTTTTTCTCAGTAGTGTCAGAGGAAAGCTCACATCATTTTTAGGGATCCTTGTTTTCTTGTTTCTAAGACCTGACCCAGGCTCTAAGCATGAGTCCAAATTATATTTTGTCTAATTTGGTCAGGTAGGGTTCTGTTGTATTGCTGGATTTCAAAATGACTAATTCCTTGATGGATCCAAACAGACTCCCTATTAGCTCTGATCAAGTGGTGCACCATTATCATCACGTCATTTTTTTAGGTGAAACAGAAAGTGTGAACTGATGGGAAAATGACATTTATTCCTACTCATTTTGACCACAGCTGCTCATTAATGAGTGGCGTATCATGCTGCTGCCAGTGTTAGTGTTCTTTAATTGGGTCTGTTTGGGTTTACCGCATTTTCAGATCTAATTATCCCCGGGTTCGACAGTCCTTAGGTACCATTTGGTTCAGATCTGTTTTTTTAAAGCTAATTCAAGCACATCTGGTTCAGGGGAGTTTTCATGATTTTTTTTTTTTTTTTTTTTTTTTTTTTTGGGTTTTTTTTTTTTAATTAATTTTTTTTTTTTTTTTTT
>VUQI01048357.1:0-34187 GCA_015106735.1 Paratilapia polleni | reverse complement strand
GTATCATCTGCATAGCAATGAAAATGTATGCTATGTTTTCTAATAATACTGCCTAAGGGAAGCATGTATAATGTAAATAGAATTGGTCCCAGCACAGAACCCTGAGGAACTCCATAGTTAACTTTAGAGTGTGAAGAAGACTCCCCATTTACATGAACATATTGGAGTCTGTTAGATAGATATGATACAAACCACTGCAGCTCAATTCCTTTGATACCCAAGGTATGTTCTAATCTCTGCAGTAAAATATTGTGGTCAGCGGTATCAAATGCTGCACCGAGGTCTAACAGAACAAGCACAGAGATGAGCCCACTGTCAGAGGCCATAAGAAGGTCATTCATAACCTTCACTAGAGCTGTTTCTGTGCTGTGATGAATTCTGAAGCCTGACTGAAACTCTTTAAATAAACCATTCTTCTGCAGATGATCAGTCAGCTGTTTTGCAACTACTCTTTCAAGAATTTTAGAACTAAAAGGAAGGTTAGAGATCGGCCTATAATTAGCTAAGCCAGCTAAGACACTAATGTCGTAACCTGGTATGTCAAACTCTGTCACTAAAGGACATAAATGAAAGGGCATAAATGAGCCATGCCAGCATTGACAAAACAACCTTAATTGATGGCTCAAATGAGAACAGCCTGGCTCTCCACACAGACTGTTTACCTGTTTTCAATCTAAGTCTGCTCAAGTGTGACTGATCTATGTATACTGGTCAGACTACAAACGGAAACCAGCAATTTTCTGGCACCAAAAATCTTTTGCCTTGCCTACTAATTCTACATGTTTTTTGTTTGTTTGTTTGTTTTTTACAAAATAGCTAAATATTATAGAGGTGATTGGGAACCAGCCTGATTATTCAATATGCATTATGAAATCTAACCATGAATCAGTCACTATTTCTGAAAGTATTCGACAATTTTGGTATTTTACCTGGCACAGTTTGGGACAGAAACACCACAGACCATGTGTAATCTATTTACTTCTGGGCTGGGATGTGCTGTGTGCGTTGTAGGTTGTATAATAAATACCAACCTGCTGTTGGAGTCTATTTCTGTCATGAATGCATTTGGTGCAAAATAATAAATTCAGTAATGCGTTTGCAGTCTGGATTTATGACTTGTCCTAAAAACCTAATACTGATACTGAATATAAACATAAAAAGTAGTAGTTTGAGATTATTTTTGTGCTTTCCTGTTAATCTACCATGAAAGAGTCACCTTTTCTGGACCTCGTGAGGCAAATACTTGACATTCAAAAGAAATAACTTCGCTGCAGTTCTGGCCAAAAGCTAGAGCACCCGAGGAGTCCAAACATATGCAGGTCGAGTGAAGAGGAAGCTCTAAATTGTTCATTAAATGTATTTGTTCATGCACTGAGACAGAAACAACAAAGGTGAACTAAAAAGTCAAACTGACCTGGAAAACAAACACAGTCACACACAGTTCCTAGTTGCATACAAATGTGCATAAGCTTTCACTACCTGTTTATTTGAACTCCCCTCTGCAAGGAAATTAATGGGTAACTATAACCTCAAAATAATTATGGATTTGGGGATTTGTCAGTTAAAATTCAGGTTAGAAATGGGCACCATGTGGCTGACAAGTGATCATTTTCTCATATGTTTAGATCTCCTATTAACATTATTTCAGGGGCATTTAAATAAAAAAAAAATACAGGCCCAACTATACAGCAAAATTCCAAACAAATACATAAAAATGCTCTTGAAACAACACAGTGAAGGAGCAACAAAGCCAGCTGAGGGAATTTGAGGGTTTAGCTTTCATTGCTACAGTCGACCATGAGGCAGTGAACCAGAAGGCAGGAAATGGAGACGCTTTTCCACAGCGCAACACCACCAATCATGTGGCATTTTACACTTGTCACAGACGGTCACAAAGTGGCGGCTGGTGTGTGAAACATTCGCCGAGTTCAGTCTGCGACTGTGTACATAGCGTGTGGAAGCGCAATGCGAATGTGCTGCATCGTGATTTTTTTTTTTTTAATAAATGTGCCCTTTTGTCTGTGCGAACCTGTCAAAATTAGATTAGTTTTCCACAGCAAGCATGGCCTTTACACATATACAAGCACACTGGAAGAAACACATAGACAGCTGGGTGCTCATTCACACGCACAAAGAAGACAAAGAAGGATGGACAGAAACACACACACACACACACACAGACATTCAGGGATAGACTCCTCGTGTGAGGCCAATTCATTTTGCCACAAGTGGTCCCAGATTGGATCTGGTCAGAGTCCCATTACGCCTCACCTTGGCTGACCTTAAGCTGCCCCACCCCGCCCCCAACACACACACACACAGACACACGCACACAGACAAACACACACACTTACAACACATGCACATATACACACACAGGCAAATGCACCCTCACACACACACATAGGTAACGTCACAAAGACACAGGTCAGGTCATCGGTGCAGACACACACAGACAGACATGCACAGAGTGTTATTGATTGTAACGTTATCTAGATGGGATCATTCCTATTGATTTAGAAAGAGGGGTCATTCTGATCAATGCTATCTGCTCGTCTGCAGTGTCATTAGAGCAGAGCCTGAGTGCCAAAATATCTGACTATCTTCCTTTCCTTTTAGAAAAGAATAAGAAATTACTTGTTTGATCTCAGGTATCAACAGCGGCCAACACTGCCGATGTGCCCCGGAGCAAGGGCATCTATATGTCATCTGTGTTTATCTGTGTTTACACCATTCACTCTGCTAGAAGGGAGCTGTACTGGACATTAGCTAGCAGCTAGTAAACACAGATAACAAGAGGAGTAGTTCATAAGGCGGTTGCTCTTCTTAATGGACACTTAGAAAGCTTCAAGAAGTGTTTTTGAAATATTTCAGTTCATTTAATTTGTGCTGCTGCTCAGGTCTGAAAATGAAATGGAAAATAGCTCTTTGCTAGTAGTAGAAGTGTTCCTGCTCAAGAACTGCAGATAACATAAATATTATCTGTACCTGGTAAATGCCCTCTCTATTTTGTACATGGTTACTGAGGAAAATAAATGAATATCAGCTTGTTATATCTTCACAGAAATGCAAATGTTAGATTCATGTTTTCATATATTAAATACCGTATTCCAGTAATTAAGACTGAGAAACAAACACAAATACTCAAATATTCTGATGTCCGTTTGTTGTGTAGATTTTTGGTTGTCAGTTTTGGGATTCATATATATATATATATTTGAATTTGGGGAAACATTGTTGCCTGATTTAGCAACTTTTTTGTTTTTCCCCCAAAAAAGCAATTACATAAAAATCTATGGACATGTAGCTTTGAAAAATGCATCCTGCTCAGAGTGTGAGGCACACATCTCTCTTTCCCTCTGTACTGATCTAATGACAATTTAACTTACAATGATATGAAATTGCAGCATAGGCATAGTCCATTGTGCTCCAGCTTCATATTTTTATTCCAGGACTCTACTACAGTAGCTTTGCATGATTCATAGTTCAAAATAATAATTATTTATCTCATACTGGCCCTGGGTGCAGCCCTGCAGTTCATCCTCTGTATGAAACAAACTTATTTAGCTCCCCCTCCTATAAGACAGCTTTCTTGTCATTGGCTGACCCTCACAAACAGAAGCGTTGAACAGAAGGTAGAAGGGCTTCTGTGCTCAAAGCAAGAGCTGAGCGCAAGTGATATCTCCCCTCTCCGACATCATGCGTAAAACAGTGTTTAGTTCACATTATTACATTATGCAGTTCTAATATCATGATTGATGTCCATCAGTGCAGGTCCACTCTGTCCTTTGTCAGTCATATTTCTGAGGTATCTTCAAGTGTCATAAAGAGCCGGAGGAGGCTTAGCAGTGGCAACAGATGTGGGCAGGAGAATAGCAGATGTCACTAATGGCAGCCTCCACGGTTGAAGCCCCACATCCTAATGCTAGCAGCGCTAATGCTAGCAGACTCTCGACAGAGTCTTAAATCCTTAGGTCAGTATGCTTTCTGTTTCCAAAAGCCTAAAAAATGTTAAGTTGTATTTGTTTTCTCATTTCTAAGCTGCTTATTTGGTTGCTTGTGAATAACACACAAAAGAAGCCAAAAGTGGTACTTAAGTACCAGAAATGCTGACCACACAGTGATCTGTATCTAGTGACAATAACACCAATTATCGACCATGAAATGCATCTCAGACACATTAACAAGGTCCAGTAAAAGGACATTTTTCTTTACATTATCTTGCAACTTTTCATTGGAATTCAAATAAAGATGAAGATTAGCAAAATCCAGGGAAACACATATTTTTGACTATGATGTGTCTTTTCTTTCATTGAAAAAATGAATGATCTTTTGGGAGGCCAGCAACATTTAACACATCTACCATATCTGGACGTCTTAATTGGATGAAGGCAAAACTAATTCTGCAAAAAGCTACAGATGACCAGATAGGAAAAATAATCAGAGGCCACACAGTATCATTGCTGTATCAATGTTTGTTTGCTTCAGTGCTGCCTACATTATTTTAAATATATTTATACCAAGTGAAAAAGGCAGATTTAAAAAAGTTGTTAAAAAGAGATAATCAAATACAGAATCTTATTACATAAAAGAAACATCCCAAAGCAGACTCCAAATATTCTCACCATTATCAGTTTCCACAAAATAAAACCACATAAGTCGTATGACAAGTTTTACCCTGTTAAAGGTGAAAGAGTACATAGTATGTGTGCAGGCTGATTATATTTGTTCACAAAATGAGACATTTTGTTGCCCACTACTATATATAAGGACAGTGTAAAAGAGCTTGGTGTTTTTTCATGTATTAGTCCACTGTCTGAGAGACTTATTTTTGTGGAGAGATGTTTTTGACAGGAGACTTCTGAAAAGGACATGTTTGATATCAGGTCTCTGGCTGGGTCACAGCGACACGGGCTGCTAATGTTGCACTATCACCGGTTTCTCAGAAAACTGGGATGATAATGTTTTCTAGAGAAAACTGAAAGCAGATTTCCTGGAATTGGTGATGTTTGTGAACATCTTACTCCTCTTTTGTCCTATTGTTTTGTTTTATAAAAATATGTTTCAAAAAGAGCGTTTTCTATCACAACTTACATTCAGGGTTACAGTTTAAATTTAGATTTTGATGTAAGTATGACAGCTGGGGTCTTCTTCTGTGTGTGTGTGTGTGTGTGTGTGTCCCTGGGGCTGTTATGACCAGATGTGTCCCTTTTGCCATCGTTTTGTGCACTAGTGCTTCTTAAACCTGGCCCCAGCAGTTTCACTAAGGAGGTCAGCCACTACTCTGGCCCCCTCGCCAGCTCCATCAAATCATTCACCAACTATCCTGACATTATTTTTAAACTGCATTTGAATTTTGAATCTCAAAGCTTATCCAGTCTTACTTTGTTCAGTTGAGAAACAGTGCAAAAGTCAAACTTATACAGTCAACCAATAACTTTGAACGTTTAGTATACACTGCAGTCTTCTCCCATAGATTATTGAAGCTCACTTTTTCCTCAGTCTTCCCTCACACGTATTCAATTAGTCCGAAAAGCAGTGGATGGCTGCTAACAAAACTCGCTGGTAGTAGCACATCAAATCTATTCTTGCCTCCCTTTTATTGGCTTCCAGTGCTCCTGCTTATTTATCAAATGGTATTTTGGCAGTCGCCCTCTCTGATTATCTGATCAAGGCTTCTAACTGTTCTGTTCTTTCTTTAAATCCAAGAGAGACCATGCTTATGATGTTGTAGCTTTGGAACAGCCTTCCAGCTTTCATCAGGTCAGCTTATTAACCCTTTCATGCATGAATTATGACATCTTCAGTCACAATTCTTTCTATGACTGTTTTTATAACCATTTAGGCATGAAAAGTTCAAATGAAATTTTTGAATAGCTGTCCACTGTAGTGACTACCATGCATGAAAGAGTTAAGTGTTTTGTTTTATTTTTACTCATTTCTATAGGTTAGATTTTCTCTATTCTCTATATTTCTCTATATTCTCTACATTCACTCACTGGCCACTTTATTAGTTACACCTTGCTATTACCTGGTTGGACCTCCTTTTGCCTTCAGAACCGCCTTAATTTTTCATGGCATAGATTCAACAAGGTGCTGGAGATGTTCATCGGAGATTTGGGTCCATGTTGGCATGACAGCATCATGCAGTTGCTGCAGAGTTGTCAGTTGCACATCCAAGATGAGAATCTCCCGTTCCACCACATCCCAAAGGTGCTCTATTGGATTGAGACCTGGTGACCGTGGAGGCCGTTTGAGTCATGAACGGTTTCTTGAACTGTCGTGTTCAAGAAACCAGTTTGCATTATCGTGCTGGAAGCAGCCGATGATCATAAGGGGAGGGACATGTTCACCAACAATACTCAGGTAGGCAGTGGCATGAAAATGATGCTCAGTTGGTACTAAGGGGCCCAAAGTGTGCCAAGAAAATATCCCCCACACCATTACACCACCAGCCTGAATCCTTGATACAAGGCAGGATGGATCCATGCTTTCATGTTCTTTAATCCAAATTCTGACCCTACCATCAGAATGTTGCAGCAGAAATCGAGACTCATCAGACCAGGCAACTTTTTCCCTGTCTTGTATTGTCCAATTTTGGTGAGCCCATGCAAACTGTAGCCTCAGTTGTTCTTAGCTAACAGGAGTGGCACACAGTGTAGAAAACTGGTGTAGAAAACTGGTGTAGAAAACATTAGGTACAAATTTCAGGCCCATGTGCAGCCCAGTGCTATTACATGAAAAGCAATAAGCTGTACAAGAGTTTAAACACAGTTTTGTATTGCAAAGCAAAAGCCAAACTGTCCAAAAGCTTAAGCATCCAAATATACTTTACAAATATATAGCTAAAGTAAAAGCACTCGTTATGCAGAATAATATCCATTATATGATTAAATCATAATATTGATTCATCAATGTGTATATCACTTTGATGTTGTAGCTGGAGATCATTTTACTTTCCTGGGTGTTATCTATAATAAAACAGCATCATTTATTAGGACATTCATATTTTAAAATCTGCAAAATAATAAGTCAATCATATTTCAAGAGGGCTGTTGCCACCATATGCGCCCCCCTCTGGGCACACTCAACACACATACTGACACAAAAACACACATACAGTTCTGTATTAATAAATACATAAAGTCACTGATTAAATGTTAAAAGGTCTTCCAGAATGTTTTAAATGCAGTAAATATTTAATTCATTCATCTATTTACAGTTTCAGTGGTCCAACCAGACATCACTGCAGTGATTTCCACTTGATTATCGGTTTCTACTAACTTAGCCCTGCATCACTCCCTGACCTCCAGGTGTCTTTAGACTGAAACGTTCCCCTGAGTATCGACAAAAATGTTTCAGGATTTATCTCATCTTCCCGTGGCTGCGAGGACATGAGGTTCACACAATGACAGGAGTGAATACCCTCTCTGTTCACGCACACAGTCTCGCTCTATCTCTCTCTCCATCTCACACACACACATTGCAGAGTCGCCTCCAGTCAAGCATGTCTTATTGGCCTTCTGTTTGACTTCCTATTCGGCTCGGTGTGTGCGTGAGTCTGTGTGCCGGTGTGAGAGATCCAGATGGAGATGGGTTTATAATCACGGGACAGTTGTTGTTTTTATTATTATTTTATCGTTGTTTTTACTGCTCACTAAACTGAGGGAGAAAAGCACAGAGGAGGGGAGAGGAGGGAGAGAACTGAGTGCAGGAGGAAAGGATGAATAGAAAGTAAGATTAAAAAAGAGAAGGAAATAAAATGAGAGAAGAGGAGAATAAACAGGAAAAGATGATGAGAGGAGCAACAAACACGGAGGAGAGAATGCAGGAGATGTGATGTAACAGGGAAAATCAGAAGGAGCGCGGAGGGTAGGGAAATAAAGGATGGGAGAGAAGAAAAGAAAACAAGGAGTGTGAAGGTAACAATGGGAGAAGCAGAGAGAAAGCAGGTGAAAGAGGAGAGAAAAGGCAGATAAGAGGAGCAGCAAATAAGGATGAAAGGTGAGTGGAGAGCAGAGAGGAGAAACAGATGAGTTGAAAGCAAGGTTGCAAATGCTTCACTGGAGAGGAGACGGAGAGGTAAAGGTAGGAGAGGAGAATAAGCTTAAACGTAGGTAAATATAAGGACAAAAAACTGAGTGGAAAGCAAATTTGCAAAGATCGTGTTTAAACAAGAGACCAAAGAGAGCTGAGGAGTGAAAACAGAAGAAAAAGGGAAGGAAGACCAAAACGAGGGGGAAGAGAGCTGAGAATGAGGAAGAGAAGAAACAAAAAGTAGAGCTGCAAGAAGAAAGGAGAAAAAAACTTAGTACATAAGTATAAATGACGGAGGGAGGAGACAGATAAGAGGATGAGAAAACCAAAAAGCCTTGTTAAAACCAAGAGAGGAGTCAAAGCAAAAGAGAAGAGAGGAAACAAAGTGCAGAGACGTGTAAGAAAAGCACGTGAGAGTAGAAAGGCAAAGAAGGTGAGAGCAGAAACAACTGAGGAAAACGCAGGAGTGAGGTTACAAATGTGTTGCTGAGAGAAAAAGAAGGAAGGTGGAATAGCAAAGGATGAGTCCAGGTTAAAAAAGAGGAGGAAGAAATGACAGCCTAAAAATTACATCCCCATCCCATATCAGCTAAACTGGTGCCCAAACCTAAGAGTGTATTCACACTAGGGACAGTTGCCTTATACTCTACCCAAGCACAATTATCCCCACTCCTGCACTGGCCTGCACTCACACTGCCATTAATGTTCCAGGCCCAAGTACGCTTCAGTCTTTCCTCCCTAAATTTTTCTCCATCCTCTTTATCTCTTATTTTCCATATCTTAATTCTTCTCTTTCTCACAGAGACAGGCTTTTCGTTATGGTTCATGATTTTATGGATTTTGTTCCACAATAGGGGCCATTTTTGGACCCACACATGATTCACTTAATACAGCAATTTTCAGTTGAGCGTCCCGAAAGCAGCTGTTGTTGAGGATGCGTTGGTGTTCTGTGCCCGAGTCCATCTTAAGCATGCTCCGGCCCAACTCTACAAGTGCAGCAATCACACTAATCAAACTAACATCAATCAAACATGCTTGGGCACAGTATGGATCACCGAGCATGAGTACACCCTGAAGGTGTTTTCAGACTACATGGCAAAACTTTGCTTCTTTTATACCGTCACTGGAGTGGGTTTTTTTGGGGCAGCCAGTGAAAAACATATTCTTTCCAGAGTACAACCGATAGCTGTAATTAACAGTCTTACCAGGAAGATCTATGATTTTGCTTACTTTTATACTCTGGCCGCTCTCAAGCTGTGACAATAGTCCTTGGAGACTTCACATCTCAGCTGCTAAGCTTTTAGAACACAGCATAAAGTTCGATTAGCGATTTTCGCTGAAGTTTAAATATTTTTAACTTGCACAGAAACATATTCACCTCTATTTGCACTCTTGTCCAAATATGGTCCCTTCTATCTCCAAAAAAACAACATGATGGCAGTCAAAATGCTAAAATCAATGGGAGAGTCCTAAAACAACGAGTGATGTTAACGGGGCTACGTGCAGTTTCACAGCACTGATAAAGTACACATTTTGATGTATCATTGGAGGATTTGTTGAGTGGAAATGGGTTTTAGAAAAAAAGGGGAGAAAATGAGAAGAAAGAAGAAAAGAGGAGAGGATAAACAAGATGAACAAGGGCAAAAAAAATTAGGGTGCAAATATCTTTTTCAGACAAGGAGAATGGACTGGAGGAGAGAGAAGAACAGATGAAAAGAGACAAGTGAAAGAAGTGAAAAGCAGGACCTGCAAACTTCTCATAGCAACCAAACATTACCTCATTTCAGCATTTCTTTCTTACTTTTCTCCATCTGCTTTCATTTCCTCTGTCGCTTTATCTCTCTCTCTCTCTCTCTCTCCGTCCCTCCCACCACATTTGCAGGGTTCATCCAAGTCGCGTTGACGCCCACTCACCTCCAACATGCTACCTCAGTTTCCATGGTAATCGAGTAACGACCATGCTACATAAATATATACTTTAACATTCAGCACTCCACAACTCATTAAGAACATCTTCGGATGAAAAATTAATCTCTCTGGGTGTTTTTCTTCTTAAAGGGCCACATCACTAAATTAAAAGCACTGAGAGCACAAAAACCTATAAGGTCAAGGAAATGTAACGTGACCAGGTCAGCTCATGCAGAATGAACTCAGATGTCTTCCACAGAAGCATTTAATGAAGGAGGAGAGTAAAGTGCAGAAAACCAAGTTGACATGTGTAAAGCGATCCTCTTTTCTAAAATCGACCCTGATAACATTTGTATGAAAATAAGCCCTTGTGTAATGCACAGACCTGATCATAAGTCACTCTCTTAATACATCACATATGTGGCAAGTCTTAATAAAAGGAGAGAAAGCACATTAACTATGAAAGGTCCCTGTAGGCCTTCCAGAAAAGTCTGACCAGCCCCCTCTTGTGAGTGACCCACTCTAAAGAAAGGAAAGACGGAAAGGAAAAATTCCTCCACAAGTAAAGCATGGTGTGTTGAAAATATTAGAACTTCCCACAAATAAATATTTTATCAGTCGAATGGGATTTAGCAGTTGCTATATGTTGTTTGGATATCATCGGGTTGCTGTTATGACCGCAGCTCTCTAGGGGGAAATGGAGCAACATTAATCAACGGGTGGAGATGATTGGGTTACAGTTAAAAGTTTTTAAAGGGCGCATTTTTACAATGTACAACTTGTAACAGCACCCTTAAACCTAGTGTAATCTAGAAAGAGAGCGTCTTCCATTTCCACTTGTGTGGTGTAAGATGTGTGTGTTTTACAAACCTAGCCTCGAGCGAAAACAAAACGGGTTACTGGACCAAAAGCAAGCAAGCACATGCTTGTCAAGCAGAACAGAAACCCCTTTAAGTTACATTCAGTTTAACCCAAGTACCATGCAACAAGTAACCTCTTAGGCTAGCAACACAGAGGAATGAGACGCAAAGCAGATTGCTCATTCTAAATCACAGCTGCCATCAGTGACAAATTGGCAGCCTTTCTAACCCAGCTGCTGCAATGGAGCAGCATTGGAGCAGCGTTGGAGCCTGGTTGGTGCACCGGACAGGGACACCAGTCCAATCAGGGATGGTGGAAGGTCTGAGGGTGGAGCACTCAGGATGGAGGGTGGGATGAGGCCCAAAAGTAGGCACCAATCAGCTGCAGGGGTCTGCACTCACTAATCAGCATACAAAATAGTTGAACCAACACCAGGGGAAGGTACGCAGCAACCCAGGCCCACAAAACACTTCTCTTCAAATTTAGCACGCAAGAATTACCCCCTAAGAAATAACTGATCCCTCTCATCTATGACCTGTTTCAGGTCATTTTTTTGTATTCATTGTTGTTCAGTAAGAAGCTAGTCCTTGCTAACTTGGTTTTTGATTGTATCCTAGCAAACATTTTGCCATTAAATAACTGTCAGTTGACCTTCCTTTCTCTACACCTAGTCTTAGTTGAAAAATGAAAAATGTAAAATAGAAGTTGTGTTGTGAAAGACATCGAAGACTCAGCGTCACCTTATTGGACTTTCTAGCAAGATTGTATACAAGAATCATTTTATATTACCCTTTTACTGATTAAAACTAAATAAAAACAATTATTCCTGTTTGAGAGAACAATAAGAGGCTTATGAAAGTATAATCTATGGTGAGGGAGGCTCAAACTGGTCACACTGGGGGGGACAGGCGATGACTGTGACAGTCAGATAACAATAAAGTTCACTGTGGAACAAGTAGATATACATAAACAAAATGAACATGTTTCTATTTAAAAATGAGCTATCCGATAATAGTTGTCTATGTAGGTGGAGTGGACGTTGTGTGGCTGCCTGATAACAACCATTTCACAACCACATTAGTTGAATATCGTGTGAAAGAAACAAAGACACATGCATGCTTTCTTTATTTTCCTTTAAGGTCTGACTGTTTATGGTGCTGTTACCATCACCAGTTTTGATATAAGTTTAATCTTTCAGCTGTTTCCTGGGAGGTTTCTATCAGCTGCTAAGGAGCTCTGCTTTACATTTTGAAATAGCACCTACAAACTAAGTACAGCTCCACAAGTAGGGGGGCCAGGAGAGTGATGCTGGTGTTGCTGCTCCAAAAGTGCAACAGCAAACTTTTAGCAAAAGGTGGCACTGAGAGAAATGAACAAGCTTGTTGTTGGTTATGTAGTGGAGGAAATGCTACCACTATTAACTCACTATGCAGTGAAGTAAATTCAGTACACCCTTATATTAATGTATAGATGTAGACTACACAAAGATGTGCTTACTTTTGGTAGTACTTGAACAAGTCCCTTTAATGCAGCGGATTACTTTTTAATGGCAGTATTCTTGTGATGTAACAAGTTACTTTTAAAAGTGACATCATCCAAGACTGTAAACAAATGCTCCAATCTGAGATGCTTCAAACCTTCGACTTTCAGGGGACAACTTTAGTAAATATGACCCAGGGGGATTTTATGTGTAGGCTACAAGAGAACATTTTCTAATTCATGACTCATGAAGCAGATAAGTTCCAACATTGTATTCCAACATTCAGTCTTCCATTCAGCTGTGTGCAAAATGTATGAAACTGCTAAGAGTTGACACAAGAAAGTAGATAGAAATGTGATCCACATATTGTAGCTGACATCATGACAGACCAACAGCTACAGACAGACCCCGTCTCCAGACCCACATCTGTTCCACTGCCTCTTGAATCTCAGTGGATTTCTACAGATGTTTTCGCTGGTCTTTCTAAAAAGCATGCTCTTTCAGTTTGCTCTCTTCATTCATAGCTCAGTGGAAACCTACTTGTGTACTGGAAAGATAAGTTTAAAATTTCAGTGGTTATTTTTCTGAGAATGGCTCAACAACATATATGCCATGAATCTTTGCAGTTGGCTTGCTGTCAAAGCCTAATGGGAGTTGGCCACATGCAGAGAGGCTCCAGTTTGAGTCGTAGCATGAGGATTTAATAGAGATGAGATTAGATCCATGAACATTTCACGGAGCTGAAGTTTGTGAACTTTGCAAACCATATTTTTCCAAAGCTGATCTATCATGGAGCAGCTTGAATCGTAAACTAAAGGATGTGAAAGTGTGTATTAAAATGGAATAATGGAAAACTAACAAGAAAGTATGAGCTTTTTTCATTTTTATGTGTTTTTTCTATGTATTCCGGCTCACCACCAACACAGGTGGGTCACCCTTACTAAAAAAGCCATATGTAAGGATGCTTCTTGTTTAGAGATGCATAATTTGTTTTATGCACCACAAGCATGGTTTTTCACTTTGTGTGAAACACTGTGGTTTAATTTTAGCAGGAAGAAGAGAACTTGTTCTGCAATAGTGCAACTGTTGAGCTGTGTGAGTACCCTTTAGTGGCTTTTCATCACAAAATACTCACCTGTTTTTACATTCTGATACTTCTATTTGATCTAAAAAATTTACTGCAAATGAACAAATGATTGGAATGAAAGTGCATAATTTGTAAGAACACTGTTTTTCATTAGACTTCATGATTTCCATGCTATGATATTTCAGCTATTTTAAATATATGAAGTTTCACAAACATTCTCTGCTGTTCATGATCTGCACGCCGTGGTCTAAAATCAGGGCAAAGTGCACACAAATGCTTATGATTTAGAATTACATGTTCACAAACTTAAAACTTGTGGGTTTTTGAAATTTTCTTCATATTTTATTCACATTTGATCAATGATATATAGGAACCCTATTAAATAGTTGCTTATTCATAAACCTCTAGCAGTTCAAGGTTCCATCTAGTTTATATTTTTCATTTTTCTGACTTGTGTTCTTTTAACCTGCAAAAATTACTTTACTAAATTCAAAGGTAATTCAAAATTGAGAAATGCAAGGTCTGCTTCTTTTTTCAGCACCTGTAATGTCTGTGTTGAATGAATCTGTATTTGCGTCTGAATTACCAACCATGTGTCTTAGAAATTTTAATTATATAGACTGCAATCTAACAACATAAAATGTTCTGTTAAATAGTGAAATTTGCTTGTTTAAATATGTAAATCTTCTGTGCAGCCTATGGTTCAGACACTGTTCAGATCAAATGAGTCTGTGCATGTAAACACCAGACCGTATGAAAACCATATCACATGTCAGCACTTGGGAAATCTTCAGCTGGAATGATTTCAATCAGAATGAAAAAACTGTGTGTATGGAACCGCTGGCAGTGATGCAGGACACACATGTGATGCTTCATTCATTAATTCATTCAAAAGGAATATAATTGTTGCCTCTGAACATAATCCAGCCTAAATATGAAAAGAATTTAGTTACACAGGAATGCAATTTCAAGACAACAGACTGCATCTAAGGCAAAACAAAAGGCTGGCATGTCGATTTTAACACAAGCAGACAGAAACAAAGTTTCATCCCGAGGAGGATTTGAAATAATTATTAGATATTTTAGCTGAGTGGGACTCAGCTTGGAAAACTTCTTGATGTCCCACATGCACAAAAAAAGCAGCAACTTGTTGGTTCAGGCAAGTAGTCAGACTGTGTTAGCAATTCACACACACATACACATACATACACTGCGCTGTCACGTAAACCCACTCATGCATGTAGAGCAAAAATACGTTCTCTCTCTCTCTCTCACACACACACATACACACTCTTGCACTCCATCTCTCCCTTTGGAGCAGATGGCTCCACAGTCATAGCTGATGTTTCACACATCAATGAAGCACACCATGTACTCACAACTACTGAATACACAAACTCACTCCATCACACACACTCATGCCATGCAAGTCACAACAGCTGAACGCGCTCACACAGAGAAACATGCTTGCACACGCAGACACGCGTAACCCTTCAAACCCAGATGAACTCGCAACAGTTAAACACACACATGCTCAGAGGCAGTCGCGCAAACACACACAGACAAATCATGCACAGAGCCTCCTCATCGGTGATAATTTATGGAGTGTGGAGCCACGCTGTTGGAGAATTAGCTCAAATCTTATAGCACACACACACACACACACACACACACAGATTTAAAGCTGAGAGGCAGTGGGTTATAGTGTAGTATTGTCCTGGGTGTTGTTAGGCTTGACGTGAAATAGCTGATAGCACCAAATGAGTACATTGCACAATAACCCGGCAGCTCAAGGACGTTATTGCTTTTATAAGATAGTCAGCAGTACCTGCAGTTTTAACTGAAAACACTCAACACTAAATACAGACTTTTGACGAGGAAAATAAACCAGTCCAGAGTTAACTAGCTTTCCTGCTGGATCTCTGAGACAAAACAGCAGCAACTTCACACATCGGGCACAGGAAGCCTCCAAAACAAATATGGAAATATTACTGCTGAGAGGAAATTAAATGCTCAGAAGGAAGTTGATGTCAACTTTTTGTGCCAAGTGGGGTGCAGAAAATCAGCGTTATTTAACTTCCGGGAATCAATGTTTCTATAGCAACATAACTCCGGCCTCGCTGATATTGGGAAAGGTGTGAAAAATTCCCCGACAGCTGGTGGGCAATCATGAATTAATGTTGCCGTGGTGTCGCTGTCAGACCGGCAAAAACACACATTTAAAACGCAAGCAGACACACACATGATGAAGGGCAGAAAATCGATATGCATGTACACCTGTTGAATGATTTTAAATGTTGCTTTAAGATTTGCGTTGACAGCATGAATAGTAACACGGAGAGAAACGCAGGCGGCAGGCCCAAATATCTTTGGCACATTAAAGCAATTAAGGTACAGAGAAACATTCGATTCAGGGTGTTAGAGTGATTTGTTTTCCTTTGAAGAGGAGCGAAGTGGGTGATATCAGCATGCAGTGTGAGATGTGTTTTCTCTCTGCAGCAGCAAAACGCTCACCTGTCGGACAAAAAGGTGTCAAACGTTTGAGGAAATTAGACTAAAATGCTGTTTATTATGAGCATTACACAGGGTTTGAATTTTGCATAATAGTTTCAGGTGTTGCTCACATGATAGATGGCTGCAATCAAGGTACTTTTATGCAATAAAGAAGCAAAGTTAGATGACTGATACTCCAGTGATATTTTTTAGGGTTTTAGAAGACCGTGCCATAATTCTAACAGTTCTAAAATATTTTTAAATATTCATTTGACTTGAGAAAATAATCTCACCAAAAGGTCATATGTGATTAAAAGCTCCAGATGGACCTCATAGTGGGACTGTTTTCACTGTGGCTGTTTCCATGCTCCTCATTGAACTTTGAACTTCAATTTTAAGCCACCATGGGCAGGATGTCCTTAAAGAGGTCGGAAAAAATTTAATTAAAGTCTTGCAATTTCCTGACATTTGAGAAAATCCATCTGCTGGTGATAATGATTGAAAGAAAGATCCAAAGGAGCTATGCAAATAAAATTACTGGGGTGCTGCTATAGCTCAGTTGACTGAGCAGATGACCCCTTATACCCCCTTGGTGTAGGGGCCCAGGTTTGAGTACACCCCAAACCATTTCCTGTGTGTTATTACCCCTTACTCTATCTCTCTCTGCTATTAAATAAAAACAAAACGTACCAAAAAAAAGTAATTAAAAATAAAGTTACTGATCAGAGTAAAAGATTTTGTGGCACTTACAGGTCCTCCCTGTAAAACACTTTTTACAGTTTTAGCACAGATAAAACAAAAAAGAAGCTAATTAGTCAGTTTTAGAGGTACAGAGCTAGGCTAGCTGTTTCCCCCTGGTTCTTGATTCGATGCTAAGCTAAGTTAACTAGCCGCTGGAAGAAGCGGCTAGTTAGCTCACTGTAGTGATCCTCTCATCTAATTCTCAAAGGAACATTTTTACAAAATGTCAAACTAAACCAACGGATTTGGGTGCTATTATTAGAAAGCTACAAGCTTTTATTTGTAGCATTCTGCATCAAATAATAGCTTGTTTTGCAAGGCATGCTGCTGTGTTCTTAAAAAGGTTGATGTATTTTGTCTGGCATCGGTTGTTTCAGGTTTACTGTGTTCATTGCCATATCTTAGTTTATTTGTCTGTCAACGGGGTTACGCAAAAATTTGCTGGCCAATCCTCAATAAAGAGGCGTAGCAAAGGGAAAGGAAGAACCCATTATATTTTAAGTCCAGCGCAAGGGCTGGATCCAAACTTTCTTTGGTCTTGGTCTGTACTCTCATTCAGGATCTATGGTCCTGCATTGGTGTCTGTTTGTGTAGGTCTTCGGCTATGCAGAGGGAGGTGTTGTGGGAATTTAACCTATGCAGAGGCTACGGGAACACACTTGAGTGCAGTCCTTAAAAAACTATGAAGACGCACAAAAAAAGCCTACAGCGCATGGCAATAACACTATGTCAAATGCTGCTTGGTTAAAAAGTTGGCTTGAACAGGAATAGAAGCGACAGCGTAGTTTAACACGAAAACGAAGAAGTGCTGAAAAAAACCCCATCAAAGATCAAAAAATCATGTATGAGAAGCACTCACATCTCCACAAAGACATTCTCTATGACCTTTATCTTCTCACTAAGCTGATGGATCAACAACAGCGCAAACATAAATAGGTCACATTAGTGCTTGTTTGACTTTATTTTGACACTGCACCCTGGTGACAGTACAAAGCTACAACATGTATATGTGGGTTTACAAAGCTCTGTGTAGCATCTACTGACTACCAATACCATGCCGTGCCAATTTTTCCTGCCGCAACTGTGTACCTTAATAAGGATCTGAGGACACCTCCTATACTGGGAACTACCACAAAGGTGGTTTTGAGCACTTTGGCAGATATTTATATGTGCGTGTATGTCTTTCTGTTAATACAATAGCATCACAGCCATGCAAGATGCAGTCTTAAAAATTTACAGGTGTGTAGTTGTGATCAGATTGAACACTGAGTTTAAAGATGGGTGTGGTCCAACCCAGGATAACTGTAATCCACCACAGTGAACATCAAGTTTTCTTAAAGAATGTATAATATGCATGATTTTTAGTTTAAGAGGTAACACTCCTCTTAACACTGAAAAAGGTTATTCAAGTTGAGTCATTCAACCAGTTTATTTAAGGTACGATATTGGTCCTGCTTTACAAAAAATGCTTAAAATAGCTTTGCTTAAACATGGGAGTCAAGTTGAGTCATTTGAGTTGAAGGAAACTCATCCATCCTACTGATCCCAACACTATTCTGGCTTCAGACTCTGCTGCCTATTTCTGCCCATGTCTCTTTCATGCAATCCTTTTGTGCTGGCGCAAACATATCGCTCTCATTTTCTGTGCACAGGCCATGTTATTTAAATTTTTTAAACCTGATCATTTCATGCAATTTCATCAGACGTGGCTGCGCTAAAGAACTTGAAGATAAAATTAGCTCGGGTATATGAGGATCCAAGGTGACTGGTGATAGTCATGTGTGGTTGTTTGCCAATTAAAACTCTTGATATAGCTTTCTATTCCTGGATTAGGTGACGAACAGAGTTGAATACGTGCCTCTGAAATGCCACAGTTTGCTTGTGTGGGTAATTAAGGAACATTTTATTTATGGTACTCTGTTAGCAGTGGAAACTTTACCTTATGTTTTCTTAGTTGGATATCATTTAACAAATCTGAAAGCTCTAACTTGTTGAAGGTGCTATAACAGCTTCATTAGTTTGTCATCTATTTAATGAAGCACAATAATTAATGTGTTAGAAGTAAGTGATCGACTATTTTTTAATTTATTTTTCTTTGCTTTTTATGACAGTCTTTAATGAGAAATGTTGCTCCAGCTATGACGTTTGTTAGAAAAGAGGTGGAAGTAGGCCTTGTCAAAAAGATATCTCCATATATATATATATATATATATATATATATATATATAATATAATATAATTTCAACAAACCTCCAAAAACGACAGCCTATCAGCCAGAACATTAAAACCGCTGACAGGTGAAGTGAATAAAATTGATCATCTCATTACAATGCAATCTCCTCCTGGGAAACCTTTAGTCCTGACATTCATGTGGTACATAACACCTAAACATTGTTGCAGACCAAGCACACCCACCCATCTCCCCTTTGTGAACAGTTATCACAGTTTATGTTTGACTGCACACCATTTTCATCCTTTGACCTCCCCCATCTACATATTCAACACGTTTCACAAAAAATGTATACATCAAACAGAGCTGTATCTACCTATTCATGCATTCCTGCTGAAACCCAAAGATGATTAACAGACAGAATAGCAGCTGAAATAAAAGTTAGCAGATTTAACAGTTAGTGGACATTAAATTAAAAAAAAGAGTATACAGGTGTACAAAGACAATCATAAAGGAATACCAAAACAATCTTTAACTTCCATTTAAACTTATAACAAGTTGGGAAAATTACATTAAAATAAAACAGAATATATTTGTCTTTCACATGTCCAATGCCAACTCTGTAACCTGCACAGTTTCTGTTTATTTTTAAGATACATATATCCAAATTTCAAACTATTTCTCACTGCTAGATGTGGGTTTTACACTTACCCTTAGAGCCAAACTACTACTTGAGCGTAGTAATAATTGGGAAATAAAAGTCCTGTTCCTATAGACTGTGGTGTCAGTCTCCATTTTATTTTGCATCTTATAAGCCAGGTCTAACAAATGTAATCAAAAACTCATTATATGCATCTCATTAAAATGTAACTGACTGGTACTTTACCACTTATTGACCTCAACATCCACCAGGTCACTGGTGACCAATCCACTGTAAGGTTAGGTTTTGGGTTATGGCTATGGGTTCAATTAAAGTCCAATGTTTTTGCCTATTTGGAACACCCAAATGGAAAAGCTTTTAACAGAATAACTTTAATGTCAAAATGTATGAGACCTAATTTGAAATAGAATATCTTCTAATTTCTAAATATTGGTCTATTTATCAGCGGAAATAAAACCCAACCCTAACCCTAACCCTAGATGGGTCTCCAGAGACCTGGTGGATGTTCAGTTCAGTTCAATTCTATTTTATTTATATAGCGCCAAATCGCAACATTTAACAGTTGCCTCAAGGCGCTTTATATTTTAGGGTAAAGACCCTACAATATTAGAGAGAAGACCCCAACAATCACACGACCTATGAGCAAGCACTTGGTGACAGTGGGAAGGAAAAAACTCCCTTTTAACAGGAAGAAACCTGTCAATAGGGGGGGAAAAGTCATAGCAGTTACTTTTTAATGGGTAGTAAGGGGTTAAACAAGAGTTAGTTTCTTGTTTCATTCCATTTATATAGTGCAAATGACTGGGTTATGAGGGGAAACGGAAGACAAAATGAGCACAGAGAGACCACAAACAACAAACCAAACAGCATATTTGCTAGATGGTATTTTGTGGGTGTTTACTGAACATCAACAGCTTAACGTGAGGCAAGGTTCACAAGCCATTCAGATGTAGGCTTACTAACTTTAGAAGGGAGTTCATTAAAAACAACACATAAATAACATTTACTTGAGCTAGTTTGAGTAACACTTCTCCTCTTCTTTCCTCTGGTTCCTGGCCAAACTAACAGGTCTTGGACCAGTCTATCCACCAAACGCAGAGAGAATAAGCATTCTTACTAGTAATAACTATATTGCAATCACTGATTTTCCACTTTCAGTCACTTGTCAGAACTGAAAAAAGTAATGAAGTACTGTAACACTTACTGCCCAAGACTCCCAAAATTGACCATAATTACCCTCTGTGTTTTTTATTGTCACCATGTCATCAGCCCCTTACTTCAAAAACCTGTGCTCTTCTTCTAACCTAGCCATACCTCAGTCACAGCAGAGTGAAATCAGAAAACGCAGTTGTTTTTTTAAGACACCAAGAAATGACTTGTCGAGTTCTTAAGAAACATCGACAGATTCAGCAAGCAGAAATCCCCAAAAGATCAACACACAAGGTTTTTTTCTCACTTTGTTTTTAGGAAATGTGAAAGATGTAGTGGAGGTGATAGAAGTGTTTGATAAGAAATCACTTCGTTGTATCACTCAAGTGTAGTTAATATAGGCTCTAAACAAAAGGCGGGAAAAAGTGTTAGGAGGTGACGGCACTTTGATTTTAATGTTTCATCACAAACAGGTGCAGTGTGCCATGGACTTAAAACGCTTTAATTTTAACCACTTAAGCTGTAGTCATTTGAGAACAAAAATGTCCAACATTGAGCACTGTTGCCATTTTAATAAAACACACAATAACACAACACCCAGCATTGTGGCTGGAGAGTGCTTCACTGCTGCTGCAGGCTCTATTGTATGCTTTCTAGTTAATTGCAGGCTAAGTCAAATGCATTGTTGATTTTCTGTTGTCCAGGCAGGCTCTCCCAGAAGACTTATAGTCCTATCATTTCACCATGACATGTCATCGTCATTTATGATCTATGGCTGTTATTAAAAGTATTGACTCAAGTGAAATATAATCTAACAGCCCTATCACATGAGGCAAACTGGTTGGACTGATAGAGATAGAATAGAGACTTAAAATGATTGCTTTATCAGCACAACATACTTGCTTTTAATTGATTTGCAATGACCAATATATGACTCCAATCATGACTTTTGCTGCTGAAACATAAAAATCAGCCATGTTTTGTAAGGGTTAAATATGAAACTTTTGATTAATTTAAAATGACAGACTAATATTATTTCTTCTAAACCTTGCACCAAGTGTTTTATGCCTAATGAGCTTACTGTAGTACTGCCCTTACACAACCTCTTCACGTCTCATCTGATGTGTTTCTTTGAAGCCTGTTGGAATCTTTGGTGCATCTCTACAAGGACTCGCTGTAATTATATTTGCCTGTAACATTCAGCACAAATGAAGTACAAGGTTTAGTTGGAGTTTAGAGAACTAGAAAAAAGTAAAGAAGCGTGTGACTCATCTGGTCGGGTCGAAACATCCCACACAGTTTCATGATGCCGCAGTTATTCTGAATAACTAATTTTCATTCAGGTTTTAATAAAATGCAGTTTTAATTTGTCTCTAAATATTATCCAGCTTTACTTTTAGATATCCCCCATTTCATTAACACGAGGAGGCTTGAGATAAGAAGATAAAGGTGAAATTTACACTACAAGATGTGCAGAAAACTGAGTGAAAATGAGCCAAGTGCATGTGTTTCAGACAGAGTACTGTTGTAAAAGAGCTTAAGTGGTGTGTCAAACTAAGGATAAATGTAAATGTAAAGAGAGAACACCCACCTGACATTTTACTGAACTCAATCAGTAAACACTTGAAAGGTTAAAAGGGAAAAAAAAAATCTAATGCTGGGCATGTTTAAGTACGGACTCTGAGCCAGAGAAGCTCTTAGTGCAACAGACGGGGACCCTCACCAGCCTCCCCACCCCCATCTGCATCTTTCTGCCTCCAATACCAAGTCAATTAACCTAATGGAAGTGGCAATTAATTAACTCTACAAACACTATGATTAAGGAGCTGACAATCAAGTGAGTGGGAGTGGTTTAAGTAATGATAATTTAGAGGTAATGATTTCCTGGGCATGTGTTTTGTGCAGGAAAATAAAAACACTAATAGCTACACTCTGGATTAAACTGGATTTATGTCAATTAAATGCAGATAGAATCTAACTAATCCCCCCCCCCAAAAAAAGAAAGCCTTGAGTTGAAATATCTGACAGCCTGATTTGACTCCCACAGTCTTGACGTAAAACACAGTTAAACTTTCCCAAATAAAAGCACTTCAATTTGGCTTTATTTTTTTCTTTTTTCTGCAAACTCTGGAGCTATAAAAGAAGTAACTATCAGGTCTTACCGTGTTTCTTTGGCCGTTGGTTCCTATTGGTCCTCTGAACACCCCCTTGATGCTCCTCAGCTGTCCATCACGCAGGTGGGTGGAACTGATGACAATGTAGTAGCACGCCATTGGATATATTTGGCTTTCATGTAGTTAAATATCTACCTATATATCTCTTTATCTATCTGGACTTTGCAGAAAAAGCCTTGAAAACTGCTTCCTCTCCTTCTTCTGATGTTGTACTACTCAACTCTCTCCTCACTTCATATCCCCTCCTAGGTTTTATAAAGAAGAGGAGGGACAGAGGAAATAAAAAAAAAGAAAGGAAGAGCGCAGTTTCCCTCTGCTGCTCTGATTTATTCTCTCTCTTCTCTAAGTTTCTCTTCTCTAACTCCACGTTCTCCCTGCTCATCTCCCCTCAGCTTCTGTCTCTACTTAAATATTTCACCCTCTGCTCCCCCTTTCTTTCCAGTCTTCTCCTCCTGTCCTTCTCTAAATGTTTTTTTAATTCTTCTCCCTTTCTTTTTGAATTTTGCCTTCTGCTAGATGCCCCTGTCTCCTGTTAAATATTTCTCTTTAAGTCTCTCCAGATGTTTTGCTCCCATCTTTCATTAATCAATCTTTCCCTGTCATTGACTCCCCCTCTCTCCCTCTCTCTCTCTCTTTTTCTCGCTGAGTCTAAATTTCTTCCCGAAATCTCAGCCGCTCATTGATCAGTCTTGCAGTTCCTTTAACTATCTCCCGTCCGCTGCCTTCTTCTCCTCACTCCACAGTCTCTCCAGCCCCTTTTGTTTTCCCTCCCTCTTTGTCTCTGTATCTCTCTAAGTGGCTGGGAGGGATACTTTTTCCCCCTCCTGTTACTATCTCAACATCTCCTCTGTCTCTGTCTTTGTCCCTCTTTTTGCTCTCTGCCTCCTTGTTAGTGTGGAGAAGAAGTACTCAGTCTTCTCCTCCCTCTGTCTCTCTTTCTGTCAGAGCAAGCGTGCAGCTTCCTCTCAGATGCTCCTCTCCTCTGCTGCGCTGCATGTGTTCACTCTCCTCCCTCCCTCTATCTCCCTCTCTCCGCTGATCTCTTGCTCTGTGGCCAGCAGAGTGGTTTGCTCCTCAGTTACCCGCGGTTACCATCTGCCCTTTTAACACATGGAGTGCTGACGCTTGCTCTCTCCTCCCTCCCTCTCCATCCATCCATCCCTCCCTCCCTCCTTCCATCTCTCTCTCTCTCTCTCTGCCTCTCCTCTTGCTGTCTTTCTTCTCTCTTTAATCATCTCCTTCTCTCCCTCCTTCTCGCTCTCTCTCAAGCCAAAGGAGACAAGCTCCACCTACTGGTAAGCAGGAAACATACAGAGAGGAAAGATGGAGGAATAGAGCTGAAAAGAAAGTGAAACAAATGGGTGTACTGTTTGAATCCACCCCAGAGCCTTTAAATTAACCTGAAGTTGACATGTAAAAACTGGACCACGCAGGTGAGAGTGATAGTTAGTCTCTTTGTCAACATAGGTGTCAGTGTAAAACCATATTCCCCTGGGATTTTTAAGAAAACACAACACAATTAAGTGTCCAGATGATGTACAGAAATGCAAATATAAGTAATCTCTAGATGTCACAGGTACTATTGTGACTCTTATCTCAGAGGCTGGGGTAGATGGTTGGATTTACAAAACACTGACAGAACCAATAATCTTTCTCAATGAGCCAAATTGTTTTAACTGCCTAAACCAAAGTCTCTGCAGCCATTTTAGTAACACCTCTGGGAAGTTTCTTTGGGCACACATGCCTGAAGAAGATCCTATGGATCTGTGGATATGGATGATAACCTTTCGTCTATCTAGCAAACTCAAATGTCCTCCAAAGGCCACATAAATGCCCAAATTTCCAGAAGAAATAAATATCTTTACAGCCTGGTAAATATGGTGTGTATAGCTTATTTTCCCATTCATGACAACTGCACAAGGGTTAATTAAGGCTTAATTTTATGCATAATTAAGGGCATGGCCAGCGGGCACTGTTTCATGTTGTTCAACACTCTAAAGGGGCGTACACACAGGAACAGACTAGCAGTGATGTGGCCACCACAGACGCTGGTACGTCAATTCAGTCTGGTGACATGTAGCAATGCCAGGATGAAATAACCACAAATTGGGCAGATAGCAAGTTACAAAGTCAGCTTTGAGGCAACCACTTGAAGCAACTGCCAACGAGAGTGAAGAGTCACCTGACAGGGGGAATATATTAGTTGGCTGCCTATGCAACAAAACTCTACTCTACTCTACTCTACTAACAACCTGTCAGCTACAAAGCGAGTGGCTTTATATGTGAACCAGACTGAAGGAGGGGCTAGTTTCTCTAGTAAGTACGTTTACTTGTGAGTCTGTTTTTCAGTAGCCAAAAGTAGCTTTCCATTAAATATCACAGGCTAGCTAGCCAGTGATAGTATTAGGTGATGATTTCCCAGTGCTACCATCTCAACTAAACATAGTCACATCCAACATAAATAAACAGAGGATCACAGTGACAAAAATGCAAAACTTAGTCTGCAGAACAGCAGTCCACAGACCAATGTGAGGACAATGTCATCGTGGCTGTATATCAGTCTTTGATATACAGTCCATAGCTAGCACCTATAACACCTGTAACTCTGTTACATTAGACTCTTAGATGTTCCACCAACATGCAATACATTTTCTGACATTTACTCCACACATTTTTAACATTATCAGTTAATAATTAGTTAAAAATTAATCATTGCTTGGAAGGGTTCAGTCAAGCACACAAGATTGTATGGGTTTGTACTGAACAGTGGCAAGCGGATACTGCTAAGATAAGCCCCGAGGGGAAAACCTCATTCAGTCAGTCAGCATCTGCATAGCTTGAAGCCATTTTTTCCCCACATACTTTGAGTTTGTAGCAGCATTTAAAGTTGTAATACTTCTATTTATAAGGCTGGCAGTCAGTTTGGTTACATAAAAAAAGGTAGTTTAAAATGATCTGAGGTGTCAAAACCTGCCTCCCACAATGCAGGTGCCAACAGTTTAGTTGGAGATGAAGGTTTCTTATGCTAATGGTGGCTAATGTAGCCTCAAGCTTGTAGCCTCAAGCTCGTAGCCTCATGCAGAAACCATAGACCATATGTATAACATGGACGTGGTTAATGAAGAACAGTTGTGAAGCCTCGAGCTGTGCTTTTTTACCCTCGCCAGCTATTTTAAAATAGTCATCATGAGTATGCGGTGGATCTGAATGTGAAACCCAGGGGCACTGCAACAGACCCTTGTCCATCTTCCTTCCAGAGTTTAATGAGGATCATAGTTTACAAAATGAACTCAACATTTTTTTCAGTGAGACTTGAAACAAACAATTGAGCCCATAAACCCACCAGGAAATTGCTTTTTCTGCAGTCATAGAGCTAGGGAGCCCAGGGCCAATTTCCCATATATAAACAGAATGTTTTTGCAACTGCGAGATGTTCCCCCCGTTGGCCACTATAAAGAATGCACATTTAAGTCACTTCTGCACTGGTTTTATCTTTCAGACCTGAAAGCTATGTCCATCTTTTTATATACAGTCTACAGCAGTGACAAGAACAAGGTGTTTTTAACTCCATCTGGGTAGAAATTTTGGTATCATTTTATATTTTATTTTCCATTGTGTTGTTTTTACTTATGGGTTCTGTTTTAGTACGGCCTCAGTCGCACAGGCCTAGAGACCGGTTGAGGACCCCCTGGCAAGTGCTAGGGAAAAATGTGTATTCCCCAACCAGTAGTGAAACTGTGAAAAGTGCAACGCAAACTGGAAATGGAGACTGTTTGCCTTCAAAGTTAAAATTGCACCTTTTAGACGTGTTGGTTGCAACAGTAAGGCGCAACTTTTACTTTGGTTTAACATTCTCTGTTTCTGGTTTGTATGTCACTTTTTCTAGTTACGCTACTGCTTGGCAAGTAGTTGCTGAGTGTTTGCAAACAAGCCAGTCTTCCATGCAAACTATGGGTGATGGCAGCAATCTCCTAGTGACCAAAGCAATCACAAGGAGGTTTTTGATGCAGCACTCTCTTTGCAGCCAATTTCATCTAGAGACAGCAAGCAACTTCCAGCAACTACTCACCAACCGGTTGGGGCATACACATTTTTCCCTAGCAACCAGAGGTTGCCAGCGGGTCACTAACCACTCTCTAGGCCTGTGCGACTGACATAAAAGCTGGTTCATATATCGCTCTAATGGATATACTTCAAGCTGAGAGGGAATAAGTTTTCCTGATAGTGTTTGTTCACATTCTCATAATATCAGCTATCAAGGGGCTGGACCAGATGAAAGCAATTTAGTAGCTGTAAAGCAGATGTAAGACATAAAGGGCCTAAAGGTGGAGCAGAGATTTAAGATAAGACTTTAAAAACAAAAAAGACCTGAAACTTACAGTCAGTTATGTTTTGGAGGCCAGTGGAAGGATGATATTGTGTCTCTTCTTGGTGCCAAAAAAAAAAAGCTGGGCAGACAAGCGAGACAGAGCTGAGTCACACAGTGCCTCACAGAAAATCAAGATGGTAAGAAATAAAGGCATGTAAAACAATCTCCACATCCCTGAAGTATTTTCTTCTCAAGCTGTCCAGATAGCCTACTGTTTAGCTCAGAAGCTAAAATGGGTCATTCTCTTATTCATAATAAATGATTAAGTTTTATTCTTCTCATTATTGTTAGTTAGAGAGTCTGCAGTAATCTCTGATCTACAAGGCCTTTGAGACAGAATATGTCTGTCTTTGTTTATTATTTCCCTGCCCTCCAGTGAGTTATTTTTAATCTATATGTAAACTCTTGTTTTTCCATTCATTTATGGAAGGAAAAGCAGATAAGAAGCAAATTTTACATAAGAAGTCTAAAAAAGAAAGTACAAATATTCAGTATATTATAAACTAAAATAAAGCTCCAGATAACCAATTCCTTTATTTAATCTCTTTTAGCTATTTCCACTTCAAATAAGTCTCTTTGCCTTATCAATCCTACCTTTAATTCTATATTTCTGCTCATACTTCAGTTAGCATTTTCTCTTCTGAAAATGTTGATTCTGAACCCACGTTGTTAAACAGAACAATCATATAATTTTTTCCCAGCATAACTTGATTAAACTTTCATTTATAGCATCACTGACTGGTCTCAAATTAAAAAGACTTACAGTGAATCTTAATGGAGTGTTTCCAAGCACTGAGGACCTTTATCTATTTCCAAATTCCTCACTTTTCTCACTTTAAGCTTCCCGCAGGGGAAAAAAACTCATGAAAAGCAATACAGATGAATTATGGATTTGTGTCTTCTATAGAATCAAATAAAACACTTCATGTGCTACTTTAATAAAAATTTAGGCTCATTGACGTCTCAAAATTTAGACTTACTGATGAAAAAATAACCAAAAAAAGTTGACAATGATAAATGAAGCAAGCCCTTGAATCTTAACAACAATAAAAGTGATTTGCCTTACAAAATGATTCATTTGAGTATTTTCTGGACTACCACAGTAAGGCTGGTTAAATTTAGGTTGGGGAAAAAGGGTCACTTGACCTTTTTTATGTTCACGTGACAAAGCCCTCTTGTAGCTGTTGTGACAGCGGCAAAGGAGAAAGTCAAGTGACATTATTATAGAGCTACAAAGTATGCGTATAAAGGAACTCAGACTGTAATTCAGAAATATAAAGAGAGTTGGAGATGGTGCTGCCACACATCTCACTGCCAGTTTGCCCCAGTGGCCACTTGTCGAATCCAGAGCTGTCAAATCTTCCATAAACTGCAGCAGAACACATGCGCTCTTTATGCAGAGATGCTCTTGTGGTTTGGTTTATATTGGATAAACAAAAAGGCCTCAGTATAGGGCAGATTTTGAGTCTGCTGCAGACTCAAAATATGGAATAAGCTGTGGCACAAAGTTATGCACAGGTGAACTATAGCTCTGCAGCTTTATTAAAGTGCTGAGGAATAAAAAAAAAAAAAAACCCTCAGAGAGGAATATTGGATTTGTACTCTCAGTGCAGTTGAATTTGCTGGCATGAATGAAGAGCTGAGTCAGTCATGCTTCCTCAGTTCATGGTAGAAAATTTACCCTTTTTGTTTTAGTCCATGTAAGTTGTGTTAATCTTGTTTGTATACATTGTTTTTTTATGGATGTGGCACCTCCAGCCACACATTGCCAAGTGGTTGTTGTCCTGAGAACAACATTTGTACCCCGGGGACAGCTATTGCCTCAGCTATTCAGTTCCTTATAGGGAAGTTTCTGCTATGCTGGCTTTAGCTATATTTTTCTAGGAGCCTAGTGACAGGACTCGTCACTAGGGTCACACTTCAAGTGCCTGGTTGGAGTGCTCATCACGGTCAAAAAGCAGAGTGTGGGACGCTGCACACTTTTCACTCACCATAGCAAAAGCAGAGGGACCACAAGGCAGTTTTTAGACAGTTGGAAGAGGGTAAGTTAATGCTAGCTCAGCACTTGTTTGTTTTTTGTATTTCAGGCATTGGTGTTACATGTGTGGTGCCATTTTGTCTGGTGTTTTTGCATTTTAATGTTCTATCGCAACAAACACAGTCATGAGCTTGCATTGTTCAATTTGAGACATGATTACCTTTTCTAAATTCAAACACTACACATATAACATAGCTGATACATTAACAGCATTGCAGAAACTATAGACTCTATATAATGAGGGAAGTAGCAAGCAATGACATCATTCTTTGGTTTGCAAGGAAGTGTTTTTTAGTGGACGGCATCCTTTCAAGTTCAAGCTCTAATCTTGATTGGAGCTCATGGCTAAGGTTTATGGCATAATCAGTGTGTTAACTTAGGGGACATTCTACTTAACACTAAAACTGCATATAAAGTGAAAGCGTATATATACTTAAAAAGAAAAAGAAAAAGAAAGAAAGGAAAAAAACTGCATACCAATCCTGCAAGGGTCTATTTGCATAAATAACTGGAGAACAAAACCATATTTGAACACTGATTAAAATGAGCCAGCAAACAACAAATTGTTTGTGGATAATGTAGTGCCTGCTACACTGTCAAATGACAAAGACTAAAGCCTAGTTTATGGTCACCGCTTTAGTTGTGTTGCACGCGAAGTGTGATGTCACCACCGGACTAGAAGAAGTTGAAACAGGAAGCACAGAAATCCTGGCGTTTTCTCCAGAAAGCCTTCCTTTTCAAGCTGCTGTAGCATAATCTGGGAATCTCTGACCTCCTGTACTGATACATACATGCTAATACACTCATGTCTTCAACCCGGTTGCATGGGCCACACCAGCCAGATCACAAGGGTAACAACAGTGAGCATAAACTAGGTGTAAGCATCATCAAATTACAACTGAATCAGAACCTCCTGGCCTGCCTCCTCCAAATGGCTTGTCACACCCACCACTCCATGACCCATGCCTTTTTTTAAAGGGTTAACTATTTGACCACCAATACGATGATCAGACCTAATGAAGGAAGATGACTGGAGATATTTTTTAGCAACCCTCAGTTGTAATTTACTTGAAGATACTCCTGGATTACCTTCAGTTTAAAGCCTTGGTTGTTTGCTGTTTGCTCATAACATTAGACTGTTTCAGCTATTAAAGGCTGCAAATCAATCAGTGTGCTCTTGTGTTTCCCTCTTTGAAGTTTGCCATCTTAATCTTAAAAGCTCCTGACTCAGCTGTATATTGCTGAACAGTGCACAAAGAACCTTTCTGTCAATTATTACTCTATGTTATATTTTTAATCCATGGAAGCTTTGTAAACTTTCCCAGAGCCAGAAAAAGTGGTTTTACAAATTTCATCCCAGTGTAAAGTTTTGGAGCTGAGAGGGAACACTGCACATGTGCATCAGGACGCACAATCCATAGGCAAGACTTGTTTGGCAGATGTCATAATGGGAGCCATCTTTGCCATCTCTTTACTTTGTTTTAAGAATGCAACACTAAGCAATACTAACAGTTTTTTCCCCATCATTTAAATTGGAAAGCATGTTGTCATATGTCCTTGTGGAGGGCAGTTAAAAATAATATATTTAGCAGTTTCATAAAAGAAGGAGTGAACTGCTTGTTAGTATATAATCCAAAAACTATGTCCAGCCAGCAGAGGCTTGGAAGTCACTTTCTTCAGGTTTGTATGAGCCATATCTCAAAAAATACTGCAAAGAAATAAAGAAATCCATCTTCAGGTGGAGATTTTTCAGTCTTAAACACATCACAGAAACACCAGAATATTACAGCATATTTATGCATTTGATGCTGTAGATATTCCACATACAGGCATTTTTACATGCTTACATTTGTGGATGAGAAAAAAAAGGTGTGCATGTATGCATATGTGGAAGCGGTAGAACAATATGCAGCCTGCACCTGCGGAAAAAAAAAAATTGATGTGATGTGCCTCCTGGTGATTGCACATCCCAGCTGGACCTAATTAAGTAAAAGTGCACCTAACGACCTTTGGCAAGAATGCCAACCTGCAGCGCTTCACTGCACATCCTCAGCAAACAAATTTGCAACTTTCTGTTAAAGTGTAAAATTATATACTATAGAGTTATCATACCAGAACATCACTATGGACAGAAACTTAACTTGGGGTTGAGCCCATAGACAACACCATTCTTAAATCCTCATCTTAAACTATTCCTGCATGTTGAACTGAAACTCATTGCCGAGATTTCCTATTTTATGTGTCCCAGTTAGTTTGCATTCAACAAGAAACAAAACAAATCCTCCTTTTTGTTTCTCACTGAATGACTCTGAATTACTACATTTGCATTGGTGTTGGCTCGCAGAAGGATTTTCCTCAACAGGAAATTGTCAAGACCCCCCAGAGTCCCTCTCCTGTTTAGTAACCGAATATTGTCGTTGAGCTTTGAGAAAATAAAGTACACAGTAAGAGGCTTATCTGATAAATTTCCTTCTTCTTTGGGTCCCATGATCCAATGCTGAAATAAGCTTAAAATCCTCCCATCGGCTTCACTAGATTAATTTTACACAAATACAAAAATAAAACAGAGTTTTTAACTCCCTGTCTGATTCTTATTGTGGTTTGGGCAATGATTTATTTTGTGTATACATATCATTTTGCTTTTATTTGTATAAATGTGTACATTTATGTTTTCCCCGTGTATCACATTATGTTTTATGTCAGTATTATATATTTTTTTCAGTGCAGTGGTGAGATAATGGGGGTTACTGGTGGATTATAAGTCCTGTTTGGGGGTTGGGGAGATAAAAAGAAAATCATTGAAACATGTACAATAATAATATTGTGTATTAAATGCATGCCTGGTTTATTTCACAATACATCACTTTTATAACCATAGGAGAAAATAAACTCTAATGTGGGGCAATTAATGTCTGCTACATGCACATTTTGGAGGGAGAAGATAATATAAAAAGAAAGGAAAAATATTTCTTGGTAGAGCAGATTATATGCAACATTTAAAAGTGGATTTTAGGAGGTGAGCAATGCATGCAGATGAGTGGAAAGTTAAAGGGAGAACCAACATAAAGTGTGTTCATATACAGTACGTGAGCTGCACTGGTGCATACTGTGAAAGAAATGTCCACCATGTTTAAGCAACTTTACTTACAGACTGTCGTCCCATACAGCACATATTAGAGTCTGGAGCTGTTCTGCACTTTGTGGATTCTGATAATAAAGGATAATTTTGTAGGCATTTGTGAATTTAACCATTTCACAACAGGTCATTTCCCAGTGATGGTGTCTGGGGAAAATAATTTTTTTGGCCAGTGTGGATCATGCAACATAGCAGAAGATGTAATGCAGTTTGGCCACAGTACCAAAAGTGAATGTAATCATCTATTTTTAGTCCAGAAAAGGTGGGAGTCACTACAGTTCAGAGAAGACGACTTTATTTGTTTGCCATTTTTTACAGACAATTTTTTTTTCCCCCAGCCATGACCAAGATTGTTAATCCTCCAGCATGTTCACACTGGAGTAATCTAAAAGTAGCAGCAGTGCTAGGAGTGGGCAAGAGGTGCACAAGGAGACAACCTTGAAGAGGGATCAGCAAAATTTTAAATCAGGTTTTTGCTTTTTATCGGCAATGCACCTGGTAAATTGAAAAACAAGACCACATGTGTAGAGTGTTGTAGCAAGACAGAAATTCTACTAGTAGTAACAGTACATCTGACATATGCAATTCAATTCAATTCAATTTTATTTATATAGCGCCAAATCACAACAACTGCTGCCTCAAGTTGGGCTCAGCCCCTTAGTTCCAGTGAAAGGAACTGTTAATGCTTCAGCATACCAAGACATTTTGGACAATTTCATGCTCCCAACTTTGTGGGAACAGTTTGGGGATGGCCCCTTACTGTTCCAACATGACTGCGCACCAGTGCACAAAGCAAGGTCCATAAAGATATGCATGAGCGCGTTTGGTGTGGAAGAACTTGACTGGCCTGCACAGAGTCCTCACCTCAACCCAAAAGAACACTTTTGGGATGAATTAGAGCGGAAACTGCGAGCCAGGCCTTCTCGTCCAACATCAGTGTCTGACCTCACAAATATGCTTCTGGAAGAATGGTCAAAAATTCCCATAAACACACTCCTAAACCTTGTGGAAAGCCTTCCCAGAAGAGTTGAAGCTGTTATAGCTGCAAAGGGTGGGCCGACATCATATTAAACCCTATGGATTAAAAATGGGATGTCACTCAAGTTCATATGCGTGTGAAGGCAGACGAGCGAATACTTTTGGCAATATAGTGTATGTATGGGCACTGATGGTCAGTATGGACACGAGGAATGACTGTTCCAAGCAAAACCTGATTTAGATGTGTACAGATATTCTATTTGACAGGTGCACTGCTTGAGCCTATTGCACGTTTTATGTAAACTACTCTGAATAATCTTACTTCTCAGGCTGTCTGTGTGGGCAGCTCCTGCACATGAGTCAGTTGTTGCACTTCACACAGTCGCTCCGGTCATTATTAGTTCCAAACAGAATAAGTGTACTGATAGAAAGGCACTACAGTGCCAACCAGAAAATGCTGCTCAGGTGGCAACAGATCAGAAATGGCACATCACTTCTAAAAGGTGCAAATGTTTTTGACAACACTGGTGGTATCACCTGTCAGACTAACCTTTTTTCCTGTGTTTTTATATCTTTCCTCATTTCTGCTCTCCAGAAAAATGATGGATTCCGGTCAGCTGGACTTCTACCAGCACAGCACGCTGTGCACCAACACGTGTCGCAGCACCAAGTTTGACCTTTTAATCAACAACACGCGCTTCCCTCCGGACGGCACCGGGCTTACCACACCCACATCCTCTCAAGGTAACAATACAGAAGACAAGGCATAAGAAAAGCACATTTATTTTTTAGGCTCATTTAGACTGCAGTAAAATTTGTCATAAGTGGGTATGTGATTTTTTTTTTTTTTTTTGTGTGTGTGTGTTCTTTTTCAATTAAAAGGCAAGGTTGACATAAGGGCCAGT